>JANHGO010005372.1:0-23213 GCA_024606505.1 Aquila spilogaster
CTACTTTCTATAATATTGGTTGTAAATGCCTAGGTTTCTACAGCTTTATGCCCTAAGATCATGAACTGTAATATTTAGCACCTGCGGTGGCCCCACCCACGCCCCCCAAAAAATGATTAAAAAATTATTCCTATTTTTTTTCCCATTACAATTCCTAAACTATTTACTTGTTTCACGCAATTAATTACACAAACACAAAAAATTACAAGTTATGGGGGTTTGGTTTTTTGTTTTTGAAGATTCTGAAGTCTTATAGAAGAATGTTCAATTTTTCTGATTAAGAAAGTAAAGTACATTTATTAACTTTATTAAACAATTTCAGTGCTTGGATGCAGTGATCTACAAAAAAACCCGAGACCTTTAAAGGACATGCTTGTAAACCTAGGCTACATGCAAAGGAAGTGCTGGGCAAATTTTGCCCAAATAAAGAAAGTGAGATAACAGGCCTTACAGGAAATGGCCTTCCAATCTCATGGCATTGAAAAAAAACAAAAACAAAAACACCTGATTATTTTTGTGCTTCACAGATCCTGTATGCTTTTTTCCCCCCTCTTTTGTTACTGAAATAAATCTATTTGTCTCTACACAAGCAAATAAAGTACGTGGTTAGACCACTGATCTGATTTCAACAAAATTTTGATAGATATTACAGTGATAAAGGCTTGAGTAAGAGTTAAATTCTACTGGAACACATACATCATATGGAGAGTTGTACATATCAATTTTGTAGTTTTACGCAATCAACTATTTGAAGAGGTCTTAAAAGGTATTGAAGGGAACGCAAACACTTCTGCACTTTCAAACATGGCAATGCAGTTATTAGGCACAAATGCATTTAGCAGATCTCAGGATTATCTGTCACTTTCTGATCTTAAAAGCAGCAGAAGCCTGCAGTAAATTGCTTCCCTAAATCTCTACCAGTATTAACTGTAATTTTTCTATTTTTTCCAGTGTTTCATTAAAAAAACAAAAACAACGAAAACCCTGGCTCTACCTGTGGAATCCCTGAGTATGTACTTATTGTCAATTTGGTTACCTCTATGGGCAATTTTTAACACAATAACCTTTCAACAACTATTTTTACAGGAAGTCTTGAAGAAATCAAGAGATTGAAATTAAGTTTTTCAGCGATGCCAATTCATTCATGACTAACGAGTGAAAACCACTGTTAGATACAACTGTTATGTCATACTGCAAATACGGACAACAGCACTTCTTGTAAACCCAAAACAGTAGAAGATAATGAATTATTAAAGCTCTCCTCTTTCTCTCCATATTGAAAACCATTTTTTGTAACTGCTTACAGGTATTATTTGAGTCCAATTTCAATCACGTATGCATACATATTATATACATATTATATACAATTCACAAATTCATAGCATTAACAAATTCTGATTAAAATTGCTTTTGACTTTTTGGTTTTATGTACTCATACCACCGTGAAACACAGTTCTGGACTGTAGTTCTGATTAATAACAATACTTTACGCCCAATATACAGTTCTCTGGTTAACTTCTTAGACAAGTTTATAGAAGAGAAATATTTGAGAAGGAAGCAAAATATCTTGTTTAGACAATTTCCTCTCATTCAATAGTACTTTCATTTAAAAACTATGGAAATTTTCTAACAGAGAAAAAGTACATCAAAATCATAATTTGAACACTAATTTAAAATCACAAATAAATCCACTAGTTCATAAGTAATATATATGTTTTACTAAAAATGTCCATTTCCATTCTGGAGTAGAATAAAAATATTAATCATCACATGTATGTACTAAATATGATCAAATAAAGAGACAGTCTAATATAAAATCAACATAATGATGAGTAATAAGTTTAGAAAAAGGTGACTTTAAGCAAAATCAAAACTATGTCAGATACCATATTTCTGTACAGCACAGTTAAGAATGCTATGGTTCTCCATTACACACTAATGTGCTGTTCCTTTTAAGAGAAGAAAATATTACCAGGAAGACAGAATTCATGTTAACTGACCCAACAGCATCTTTTAACCCTGCAACTGTGCTTCTTGAACAATGTATCTTATATTAAGAGGTTATAATTACTTTTATTTTCTCAATAAGTAAGCTCTTCATTAAGTTTGCATCAGAAAGGGGATTGAAGTTAAGATTTAGAGCTATATAACATGTTTCTGTGTCAGTATTTTGACCAAACAAAAGCAGTAAAATGAGAAATCAACAGCAATTACTGATTGGTCATTTCTAAGTTCAATTATGAAAATGTTCTAGTTAGGAGTTTTACAAGAGAGCAATATTTACTCAGCAGATCTTAACAAAGACTGTTGCGTGTGGAAATGCTTCACATATTCCTAAAGAACTCCCAGAAATCACAAAGAAACACAAATGATATCCCAGCCTCTGTTGCCCTCTAGCTACGTCTTAACTGTTCCCTGACAAACTCACCACACACTCCAGTTGTCCAAACTGAGAACCAAACAATGGGGATCTGATCTTGGCGTTGTGTAATGCTTTAAAGCATGCTGCTCTTGAGAATTTCTGCCACAGCCCTACAATGTTGATAACCAGAAGCGTCACAAAATCCAGTTGACTATCAATGAAACATACATAGAGTCAGAGTATAAAGAAAGTATTTAAATGAAAACCATTAAATTATATCCAACCAATTAGGACGAATAGATGGCTCTTTATTTCAAGACATTTTTTCTGCAGACAGAAAAGTACCTTATTGAGTGCAGAATAACTGTAGAGTCTTCTGGGGACTGAAAAACTAATGTACTTAATTTAATTTAATTCTAGTTTGAACAGTTTGAAGAATGCAACAGAAAAAAAAAAAAACAAGCAAAAAACCCCCCAAACAACCAATTGTTTGGCATGCAGAGTCCTAACTTCAACAAATTAATGTTAGCATAAGATATTATGGTGAAAATAAAAAATTCAGATCATTACCATAAATTTATATTTTCTTAGAAAAATAATTTGGACTTTCTAGGAAAGTAAATCCTCAAGACTGCGTTTTAGCCTTAAGCCTGCTAAATGCCTTTGTGCCAAGCTTCAAAGTACTTCATTTGCAATTCAGAGCAGACCTTTTTCATAACACTAATGTATATATCAAATCACTCACGTAGCACCATGTTTAAAATGATAACAAAAAGATGTAACTGTTTAATTAGAAGCTCTGTTGTTCCACTCTATTATGAGGCACTTAAAGATGTTAATAGAAATTAACAACAAAACAAGAGATACCCTATGGCCACATTTTAGACATAACCATATTGAAGGGCTTTCATCAGTCTCTTCCTCAGATTTCTCTTGTGTCTTGTTGTCTGCCTTGCAGTCCTGACAAACATGCCATTCCACATTCAGCAGTGCCTTTTTCAGATGACTTTGTTCCAGTCCTTTACGAATATGCTTGCACACAGGTTCTACAAAATATAAAGCACAAGAATCCTGTATGTACCTTAACAAATGTACACGTCTGTGGGCTTCAAAGACACAGGATGCAATCCAGAAACTGTGATGATCTCTCCAAACTCAAAGGAACATTGATTGACAGTTTAGCAGACACACTAGAAAACCCTTTCAGAAGCCCATACTTTGTTACTTCCACTCACAATCTGAGGATATTTTTTATACATCCTAAACTCCCCCATTAATAGAAAAATAACAATAATAATAATTCAAGTATCACTCAAATCTACATCTTATCAGAAGAGCTGTCAAAGCTTTTGGTTACAAACCTACCTAGTGAGCCTGGCTGTGGGCTTCTACCACTGTGGTAGTATCATTCCCGCACCTCTCAGGGAGCAGCCACAGCCCACAGCCACAGTTCCCAGTCACCAAGGCAGCAACTGGCTGGCCTATAAAAGTGGAGATTGGGGAGGTTATGTTTCCAGCTGAGCTGCCTCACTGAAATTATGCAGCAGACTATGGTAGAAAAGAATGGCAGAATCATTCTACCTGTACCATCATCATTTTGCACTACAATACTACATTCTACTTATAGCTACATCTTCCGGTCTTGGTATGAATTCCATATATTCAAACTCTGCTTACACTGAGGATAGGTGTCTGCTGTTAAAAGATTGTATCAGAAGATTTGTTTTGTTGTTGGTGTTGGTTACATTGTCACTTGAGAGCAAAGATAAGCTACCTGTATGCTGAAGTCATACACAGAGAAATCAGCAGTGACAGAAGTGTATACGGTGTATGTTCAGCCATTTTAGCATCATCAGCCTACAATTCATTATTTGCAGTTACAAATGTTTAAATTTGCAAACAGACGGTCAAATATCTGACAGTATCAATAGGTATGTCAAAGACAAAAAACATAGAATAAAGAAACTCATGCTAAAAGAAAAACGTCCTGTGTACTTAATACCTTAAACTTTAGTGAAACTTCTATTGAAAACAGGACCTTGTTGTTTACATAATTCAACTGTAGTAAGTCTTTGCTACAGAATTACTTCTACTGCTCAGCTCAGAGACAACACAGTGGCTCTGAATCTGTCTTTGCTGAGGACCCTATGCTCAACTACAACATCAAAATGCTATAAAATGTTCTTTGCCTGAGCGGTAACCAGTCAAAGTTTGGTACCTACAGCTCTATTTCTGTACACATGGTAGCCAATAAGAATCAAATACAGATATTAAATGCCTTCTTTTAAGACTTAAAAAAAATAATAAAAAAACATAACCTTTATCTTCAAGATTATATTTTTTTAAACAAAGTTTTTGTATCTTGGCTGCTACTCTACAGTGGAATTACTCATAATAGTTTCCATCTGCAGCTGTATAGGACTTTGTCAGGGTAAGCAAATAAGTGAGAAGGCACTGGCAGTTGCACCATAACTGATTTTTTTTTTTTTTTTTACTGGAAAAAGATGAGCAACAGACATAGCAGAGATAGATCGTGATGACAAGGGAAAAAAAAAAAAACAAAAAAAAGCATCTAAAAAAGCCATAGTACATGGAAGCTACCACGAGACCAGAACAGTAAGATCTGTACGTCTGTAAAGGACAGGGTGGTGACTGAACAATGGTTTTCAAGATATTATTATTATCTTACAGCACACTTGAAGAAGTAGCCACACTAAAGTTTCTCCTCAAATTTCAGTTTCAATTATACAAACCCACACTTTGTAATCATTACTTCAAAGCCAGTGAGGCCAGCCAGCATAAAGGCATTCTGATATTAAAGAGTATTCAAGCTTTCTCTGAGGTTAAAACAGTCATTTTGTTTTCCTCTGTAAGAATAGAGACTTCTCTGAAGAAACATACCCACTATATCCAGAGACTCATCAGCCTGTGCAGTTTTGCCTTTGGTGCGTTTCTTTCCCATATTTGTAGCCTATGATTTTCTTCACACACAACAGTAACCTAAGTAAAGAAAAATCAGAAATTAGGTTTAGGTTTTATTTGTTAGTTGCTAAATAATACATTGTTTCTATGGCTGAGATGTTGCTTCAGGTGAATAAATTTGTAGTTTGACATTCTCAAAAGAAATGAATTATCATTTAGCAGAAGCAACTGTACCTGTGGTAGAAACAATATGCCAGTATGAATTATTAAAAAATGGTTTAAAACCTTAACACAAAAGCAACACAAAGAAGAACAAGGTGAATTAGTTACATATCAAAAATCCTGTACACTTTCAGGACTTGGACTTCAAGTACCTAGTGAAACAGGGATTCCAGGAAATGAAACTGAGTCTTCCCCCATTAAATCTTCAAGACTTCTGCAATTACAATCTTTCACTTTTGTTTTCTGTAAATCCCTTGCACCTTTCATAAGGCCTGAGATGTGCAAATACTCTAACATATTTAAAAATACAGAAAGAATGAGAGTTCCAATTTTTAAATTACTTTGTTGGGAGAAATTTATCACTGCTTCTCAATATAACAAAATACAAGGGCTAGTATTTGGTATGCCCATAAACCCTCCTAGAAAAGCAATCTACCACTACAGAGCCCTACGCCAAGAGGTTCCATTCAGAAAGTTTGGTGCTTGTCTAGCTTTTAGTCTGGAGTCCCTGGAAGGCTCTGAGACCTATCTCACGGATGTCAAAACTGACACTTGCTGTACACTGGAAAGATGCAAGTTGAAAGTTCAGTCGGAAAAAGAAGGCTCTGGGGCAACCTGAGAGTGGCCTTTCAGTATTTGAATGGCTTCATGTTGCACCAAGGGAGATTCAGACTGGAAGTTAGGAAATACTACTTTTCTGAAAGAGTGGTCATGTGCTGGAATGAGCTGCGCAGGGAGGTGGTGGAGTCACTGACCCTGGAGGTGGGCAAGGAACATTCAGACATGGTGTTGAGGGACATGGTTTAGAGAGAACTACTGGTGACAGGTGGATGGTTGGACTGGATGATTCTGTAGGTCTTTTCCAACCTTCGTGATTCTATGATTCTATGACCTACAGGGGAGCTACAGGAAAGAAGGGTACAGACTCTTTAGCAGGGTCTGCTATGATAGGACAAGGGGAAATGGTTTCAAGCTAAAAGAGGGAAAATTTAGAGTGAATATAAGGAAGAAGTTTTTTTTACAATAATGATGGTGAGGCAGCAGAACACGCTGCCCAGAGAGGTAGTGGATGCCCCGTCCCTGGAGACATGCAAGGTCTGGCTGCGTGAGGCTCTGAACAACCTGATCTGTCTGTAGGTGTTCCATTCATTGCAGGGGAGCTGGACCAGACGGCCCTTAAAGGTCCCTTCCAACTCAAATGATTCTATGATTCTGTAAAAAAGTTCATAATTGAGCCTCTGCAGATTCATGCGTGCTTTGCAAGCTGGCCTGGCTCTGCTCTCCACCCTTCAAGTCAGCTGCAGGTAAATGCGTAAGCACAGAACTCAGTCTGACTCATAACATCTGTCCTTTCAAAACCACATCTGAGCTTGGAATCAGCACCACACCAGCAAAACAGCTGCCTGCTTGGTGCTGCCACTGCCAGAAATCAGAACCAGCCTAGAAGAGTCATAGAGTAACTGAGCTTGGGAGAGTTTAGGCAAAATATATAAAAAGAATCTTTTTGTATGAAAAACCTTTTAAGAAGCATGCTTGTAGAGCTTGTAGAGTTGATAACCCAGATGTTCAATAACAAGTAGCAGAATGGTTAAATGACTTCAAGAGCAGTTCCTGGAGGTGCTCAAGGACAGGTTGGATGGGGCCCTGGGCAGCCTGAGCTGGTGTGGGGGGCAGCCCTGCTCAGGGCAGCGGGGTGGAGCTGGGTGGGCTTTGAGGCCCCTTCCAACCCAAACCCTTCTGTGATTCTATGATCGCATTTATAACCATGCATTCAGTTCATTCAGAAGAAGAGTTGATCCAAATTCCCTCCACAGCACGTTTTTTTTTTCATAGGAAATCACAGCGCTTGATCTTTTACAATCAGTTCTAAGCCATTACAGCCCTCCTAAGCTGATTTAGCCCCAGCCAGGCTGACAGGTCAGCACCAAGCTGCTCGCGTAACCTACTGCGGTCGGCCAGACGTGTCTGACAGGCTCTCCACCAGCAACCTACGCTGGGGAGAGGGACATAGAATCCAACACCTAAACCCAACAAAACATTGGGTTTGGTTTCACTTCATGACAGCTTTATTTTTTGGCAAAGAGCACTCTGAAAAGCGCTGAAAGCGCACTTGCTCCCTAAGGCAACCAAGGGCAATGACCCCAGGCCTGCCAAGCCCAGCGGTCCCGCCGGCCACCTGCTGCCAGCAGAGAGCCGACACCCCCGTCCCGCGGTAGGAGGCGGGCAGGGCCGCAGGGTCCCGGGGCCGGGACTGTGGCCGCGCCGCCGCACTCACCGCGTCCCGCGCCGCTCACGTGTCGCCCTCACGGCCCCGCTCCGGCCTCGTCGCGCACCCGCACGCGGCTCCGCCCCACTCGCTTGCAATTGGCCGAAAACGCCTCCGCGCCTTTACTGACAGACGGCGCAGCCAATTGGAAAAGGCGAGCGCCGCGATTAGAGGAGAGACCGCGGACAGCCGGCGAGGCGAGTCTCGGGGTTGAGATGGTCGGAATGCTCGGCACGCTGCTGCCTCTTACCTGCTCCCGTCGCAGCGCGGACGGCGTGGCGGCGCATGGCTCGATCCCGGACAGCCGGCAGCTTCACCTCATCGCCGGGCAACGGTCAGCCCCTGCGCGCGTACTTCCGGCGCGCTGCATTGTGGGCCGCGAGGACACGGGGTGGGCGGTGGAAGGGAACGGGAGGTGGCTGCGGCGCAGGCGCGGTGGTGAAACGACGGCCGGGCGCTTGGAGCGGGTGCGGGTGGGTGGTAGCCTTGCCCATTGCAGCGGGTTTGGGCTCGGTGGGCTTTGGGCTGCCTTCCAACCCAAGCCGTTTTGCGATTCGGTTGTCTTTTATTACAGATTAATGGAGTTGCCACATTGAACTTCACGCTTTGCCCAATGTCTATGAATTAGTTTTGATGGAGCTGGTTATAAAGTCTAATTTGGCTTATGTGGCGGTAGATGATTGACTTCTTCACATATTCTTTTCTTCTCATATGGTTTTCTTCTCCTTTACTTAGGAAGCTGAAGAAATGACTAACCGAGAAGAAGCTGAGATGCAAATATCAGAATTAGATTTACTCTCTAGCATGTTTCCCTATGAGGAAGAGTTCACCGTGACTGACCAGCTGGCTGTGGCAGAACTAAAGCACTTTGTTGAAAACGAGTCTGCAGAGATGCCATCTTCAAAAGTTCAGTTTATACTGAATGTCAAGCCAGAGGACCCTAATGCCTCTATGGTATTCCAATAATGTCTTTTTTTGTGCTTCGTTTTGGAGAGAGTGTTTTGTTATTTATTTATTTATTTATTTTTCCTAAGAATGTATTGCGTGACATGGAGGTTTCCTCAAACTTAACATATGCTCATTTGTTTTTAGGTAAAGTTTTCTATGGTCTGTGCTTTACCATTTAAATATCCATCTGTTCTACCAGAAATCACCGTGAGGTATGTTATTAAAAATGCTGCTAATAAAAATGCTTAGAAGCTGTTGTGATAAGTAAATAAAGATCTAATAGCAATATACAGTCCTTTTTTTTTTCCTCTAATTTACTATCAAATTATTCAAATCAGTTTACTAGTCAAATTTAGCCAGGCGGACAATGGTTTGAAGAAAGTCGTATCTACAAGAATTTGATTTCTTCGGTCACCTTGGCAAATAAGACAAAAATGGGAATACTGAGGAGGAGTTCCATCTTCTGAACAAAGGGGTTATGTGTACATACTCTTCACTGGTCTGATGCTCAAGCAGAGAACATTTTCCGTTGTGACAAGGATTAACACTAGTGAAAGGAGTGAAAGGAGTGAAAGGTTACTCTCTGGTCTTACCCATTCTTGACAAAATGCTGTTACTGCCAGACCTTAGGGTTGTTTTTTTGTTTGTTTGTTTTTCTTGAACATTTCTCATTAAAGAAGTATTTTCTGTCATTGTCTGTTACAGAACATCAGTCACCATAACTCCTTGTTACGTGCCTATTTCTTGATTCTGATTTTTAGTACTATATCTGTATTCAAGAGTTAGCACAATAGTTGAATGCTTTTTATGACATTTATAAATCAGACGACTTAAGTGTCAATACCAAGTGCATATAGCCTGATTTGTTTGATAGCTTAAGTAAACTGTCTGAAAAATATGATAAACTGTAAGCGTATTAGAACTACTTTTTTCTTTTTATTCCTTTAGGTCACCATTATTAAGCCGCTCTCAGCAAGTCCAGCTGAACTCAGATCTAAAAACATATTTGATGCAGAACTGCAGTGGTGAGCCTTGCATTTTGAGTGCCAGAGAATGGGTTAAAGACCAGGCAGCCACTTACATTGACAGAGAACTTTCACCTTCCTCAGTGACGACATCTAATGCTGTGCAGTCAGAGGACGTTGTTTTCACTAGATTGTGGATCTATAGTCACCATATTTACAACAAGCAAAAAAGGAAGAATATTATAGAATGGTCCAAGGAACTCTCTCTGTCAGGGTTTTGCATGCCAGGGAAACCAGGTGTTGTTTGTGTAGAAGGTCTACAAAGTAGTTGTGAAGAGTTCTGGACAAGGTTAGTTTTTCTTTGTACTTAAATGCCATTAATATTTAGAGTACTTTGTTTTTCTTTTGTGCTGTATATGTGGGCAGAAGACGTGACACCCAACCAGCTTCCAGGCTATAAATGTCTGCAAAGGTTGGTTGTTTTTTTTTTTTTTGGTCATAATATACTTGCAACTCTGAATATCCACTGTACTGGTGGTTACAGCAGTCAAAGCTACTAATACTGCGCAGTGCACATTTCTGTTTTATCTTGCTCTGTATTTCAGTGGTATAGCAATGGACAGCATTACTCCAGTTTTGTTAGATATGTATGTAGTTATATTGTTTTATGTTCGTAATTTATTCTGTTCCCATCACTTGTAGGGGTATTAGAGGCTAAATGAGCATTGCTGTTTGACTAAAAGAATGTGAGAACACGTGTTAAGAATGTTAGAATTCTTAGAACATCAAGGCAGAAGTGAGTACTGAAATTGAAACCACACCTTCATCAATTATTTTGTGAGGAGATACATAAGGGTTTTTGAGGGAGATGAAAAAGCTGCTGCTTGTGGGAGTATTTACATGAAAGCTGTATTCCTGTAACCAACTAAGGAACCATTACTTCTGTCCAGATGTATGTAGAAATTAAATTTGTTGGCTTTTGTGGTAATTGCTATTTCATACTATTTTCTAAAAGAGATTTCTCCATTTGCTCCATTTCTCTTCTCAGAATAAGAAGATTAACATGGAAAAGAATACTAATTCGGCACAGAGAAGATATTTCTTTGGAAGGTGGATGTCTTGCTGAGATTCAGAAACAAAGAAAGTTCTCCACTTTGGAAGAAAAATGTTTCGATGCACATGGTGCTAGAGGAAATCATATGGACTTGGGGCAGCTGTATCAATTTTTAGAAGAAAAAGGATGTGCTGACATTTTTCAAATGTACTTTGGGGTTGAAGGGCATTAAATCACCACAGGTCCAACTGCCTACATTTCTAAGTTAATCCTCATAACAGATTTCTTAGCTGTTCTGCAACGGAGGAGAAATTAGTGATTCTTGCTTAATGTGATTAATGCAGTTTTCTATGAAAACAAGTATTCAATGAAAAATGAGTAATGAAAATGACTGAATGGACACATGGATGCTTTCCTCTGTGACCTGCTGTAGGGAACTGCTTTAGCAGGGAGTTGAACTCAGTGTTCTTTCCAGCTTTCCAGAGGTCCCTTCCAACCCATACGATTCTGTGGTTCTGTGAATGTGTTATTACAGCTGCTGTTATTAAGGACCCTTGGGTGCACATCTAATTACAAAGAAAGAAACTATGTTTGGTAGCCTTATGGGTGGAATTATGGAATACGTGAGTAGGAAGAAGAGAGAAAAGTTTGAGGAGAAGAAATGCGATGTTTACATGATTTATTACTGTTTACGTATGTTACACTGAGACTTTTCTAACAATGTTTTCTGCTTTCTACATGAAATTTTATGAAGCCATGAGATAAATATATTTTTCTTAAAACATACGAACAGATTCAGAAAAACCTTATTTATGCAGATAGGATGAGCTTAGACATCTTTGGTAGCAAGAGTTTGCAGTGATTTTGTTCGATAAGCGCAAATTTCCCTGGCTGAGGGTATGCAAATCGTGAAGTCCTTTTAATTTTACAAGAACGCAGCGCCCCTCCTCCAGGTGTGGGCACGTTCGGGGCGGGGGGCGGGGCCAGCAAGACGGGCGGGCTCGTAGGGGAGGCGGGACTTCCGCTGGCCCCGCCTCTCCCGCGCGTCGCTGCACCTCGTCCTTCCGGAAGCGCCGCACCTCGGCCCGTGCCGGTGCCGCCGCCATGGGGGGCAAGAACAAGCAGCGGACCAAGGGCAACGTGCGGGTGAGCGCTGAGGCGTTTCCGTCCCGCCCCATTCCGTGGGGCCGGCGGACCGCCTGGCCCAGCTCGGGTGGGCGGCGGGGCCCGGTCTCGCGGTTCGTGGCCTCCGCCGCCGGTAGGCAGTTGGGGCAGCCCTTCTCCGTCCGTTGCCTTCGGAGGGGCCGCAGGCCGGTGGTGCGACCCTGGGCTCGGCCGTGGCTGTACAGGCGGGCACCACAGCTAGGACTGCGGGACGGCTCTTCGCTGGACTCGGGTTTGAGTCGCCCGGGTGGAACTGGACCGGGGTGTTGGTGGGTGGTGTTTTAGAAGACGGCGGACTGGGTCAGAGGTACCCTGAGCTGGTACCGAGGGTCACATCCCTGTTGTTGAGGTTTCACGTGCAGGAGAAGTGTCTTACTGTGCCGATAGAGTGATCGGGTAATGTGTCAATATGTTTTATGTGCCTGAAGGGAATTTAGGAAAGTAGGGTGAACCTCAGCAAGTTGACATTACCCAAAAACCAAGCTAACGATCATTAGGAATTAAAAGGTATTTGGTGTCTGTTAGGGTAGGAACATCTGGTTAGACTGGATCAGTGGTCTGAATGCAGCTCTTTGAGGTCCAACAAGACCAAGTGCCAGGTTCTGCACTTTGGCCACAGCAACCCTGTGTAATGCTACAGGCTTGGGGCAGAGTGACTGACAAGTTGCGTGAAGGAAAAGATTGTGGGGGTGTAGGTCATCGGCCAGCTGAATGCGAGCCTGCAGTGTGCCCTGGTGGCCAAGAAGGCCAATGGTATCCTGGCTTCTATCAGAAATAGTGCAGCCAGCAGGACCAGGGAGGTAGTCATCCCCTGTACTTGGCACTGGTGAGACTGCACCTGGATCACTGTGTTCAGTTTTGCACTCCTCTCTATGGGAAAGGTTTTGAGGCCTTTGCCTTGAGTCCAAAGAAGGACAGCAAAGCTGGTGAAGGATCTGGAGCACAAGTCTTACGGGGAGCAACTGAGGAAACTGGAATTCAGTCTGGAGACCCCTTACCTTGTTGCTGGTAGCATTCTTTGTTAGCTGCCTGACTTAATTTTCCTCCTAACCCTATGAGCATATAATGGGAGCTGTGTTGGTTCATATACAGTAACGTGAGAAGAACTTGGAAAAACAGCAGTGAAGGAATAAAAATAATTTCTTACTAAATTGTTAACTTATGGAAGGATTTCTCTATTAAATTTTTGTGTGTGTGTAAAAATAATGTAATTTTCTGTCAGTGTTCATGGATTAAAGTTGTGATAAGGAAATGGAATGTTGAGTCTAAATAGAAAAATAATTTCCTAGGTCAAATTTCTATGTTTAAAGCATGGATGTCTCTTTTCGTAAGACTTTGTTTTAAGTAGAAGGTTAATTATATAATATAAATAGTATCGTTGCTTTGAATGTCTAATGCATGCGAAATTAAATAAGTGATTGATGTATATAACTGACTGATGTCTCTGTTCTTTGTTAGCCTTCTAGCAGCGGCCGGGCCGCAGAGCTCCTTGCCAAAGAACGTGGGACAGTGCCTGGGTTTATCGGCTTTGGAACATCGCAAAGTGATCTAGGTTATGTTCCTGCAGTTCAAGGTGCAGAGGAAATAGACAGCCTCGTGGATGCTGATTTTCGAATGGTCTTGCGAAAACTCTCTAAAAGGGATATCATAACAAAATTAAAAGTAGGTGTATACTTTCTCCCCAGTAAAAATTTATATTGGAAGTGCTCTCCTAATTTTCTTAAGGTTGGGAGAGGAATCTATCAAGGTGTCCAGTCATATGTTCATACCAGTATATTTGCTAGAGCTGCAGTACAGAAGGTACTTTGGAAGACTTCTAAGACTGCCCGCCAGGTAGTATTCATAAAATTAACTTTAAGGTTGCTCAATTTCAATAAATAAATTAATTTTTGAAAGAGAGTTGCAGTATACAGTGGGAGCTGGTAAACTGGAGAATATGGATATGTGACAGTTCTTAAATCATGCTGTTGATATTTTTTTCTTAGGCTATGCAAGAGTTTGGTATGATGTGCAAAGAAAGAGAAGCAGAAGTTGTTAAAGGTGTTCTTCCTTATTGGCCAAGAATTTATTGTAAAATCTCACTAGTAAGTACAAAGTTACGTAAATTAGAAATTTCCCTGGATAATTCCTGTGAAAATGCTTAAGGCAGTCTTATTGATATATCTATTTTTGTTGGAATTATTGACTTATTCTGTGTAAGAGAAAATGAAGGAAGGTAGCATTCTTTGTTAGTCAAATGTTTCTGTACTGCAGTAGGAGGACCTTCAACTGTTGATGCCTGGGCTCATTCTGCTGTTTGGACCTTGCCATTCTTTAATCATGATACCTCCTTCTGGAATGGCTACGGTTGAAAACGTGATATTGACTGAAATGAATCATTAGAATCCACTAGAATTGTTCCTGATGTTTCTTTCAGAAGCCAAGAGCATAGAAAGTCCATCAAATGTAAATTGATACACAAATAAACAAACATACACAAAAAAAGTGGCAAATAAGTGCACCATTTGTGTAGGCTTACGGTTGGTTTCAATTCGAAAAGTGTCTTCAAGGCTTTCTGTTTTTCTTTCCTCCTGTCTTTCTGTTAAATGTTGGTATAAAATAGAGATGATGACTGTAGTTACAGATATCTGGGAAAGGTTACAGTTGTGGGTGTGTAATGTGTCAGGAATATGTTAGTATGAAGTTAGCACTCTCTTTTATTTAAGAGTATTTGAATATTTTCAAATATACATAGCTTGAGTCATTGCGAAAATGGCCGAACTGAGAAAGAGCTACTTTTGTTTGTGTATGCATGTAATTTCTTTTGCTTTGAAATACTTGGCATCAAAAATATACTTCTTTTTGCTTCAACAGGATCACGATCGCCGTGTTCGAGAAGCAACTCAGCAATCTTTTGAGCAACTGATTCTTAAAGTGAAGAAACACTTGGCGCCTTACTTAAAAAGTATCATGGGATACTGGCTAATTGCACAATGTGACACTTACTCTCCTGCTGCTTCTGCTGCAAAAGAAGCTTTTGAAAAAGCTTTCCCTTCAAGCAAACAACCCGAAGCCTTAGCATTCTGTAAAGATGAAATTCTTAACGTGAGTTGGTATTTCTTTAAGGCTTTGTGTGTATGTGTCAACTTTTAATAAAAGTTTAAAACTCATCCTGTCCCCACCTGTTCATGGTTGAATTTCAGTAAGATAAATTTGTTTTTCACCTGAAACCGTGTTCCAACTAATGTGAAGAAAAGACTAATACAAAGGTACCGCTTCTTTTTTTTTGACCTGGTGCAATGATTGGAACCATACAACCATAAGGATTAATGAAATGAATGTAACTGCATGCATTTCTCTGTAATGATGCTTAGTCATCGAATAATGTTGCTGACAGGCAGAATAATGATGCAGATTAGCTGCAATAGTAGATGATTAAAGAATGCTGAGCGCTGTTTCAGAAAGCCCCAACAAGGGGTATTGTTACCAGGGTTAATACTATTCTGCTATTCATATGTGAAACTGAATTTAAAAAGATAAAGTCTGCATTGGTGGCCTACTTAACCATTTTGTTTTGCCTCAGTTTATTGTCTTTTTTTTGCCAAAAACATGCCAGCATAGGACTGCAGCTTAAGTATTACAAAGTCTGGATTCAACAGCAGCTACTGTGTTTAACAGGGGTCAGTAAAATTGTGTTATTGCTCACTAGCATGTCTGTAATACATTTAAGAGACTCAGCTTAGGGATTCTCAAGTTTTACTGTAGAGCTGTTTCTGAATATTACATAGACTATACTATTCATTTAAGTATTACATTCTTGTGTGTGTGTACGTGCATATATATATATATATATATATTTTTTTTTTTTTCTCCCTAGGTTCTTCAAGATCACCTTCTGAAAGAAACACCTGACACACTTAGTGATCCTCAGTATGCTAACCTACTTTATTGGGTTTAAATCTTGGTCTATGTTGGGTTTTACTCTTCTTGCTGAGGTGGAAGATCTAGCTCTGTTTGAGGAGAGATAATGGTTACGTGAGTCAAGATCCCAGCAACTTTCCTTGGGATTTAAAATTTGTGAAAGCATTTATACTTACCAGTTGCATAATTCCTGTTTCAAATCTTTTAGAAGTAGTATTTATGAATAACTGTGGTAAACTGGATGACTTGAAACTCTAGTACTTTATAGTGATTTGGTAGCATTGAATCATATGGAAAGCTTGCTGAGTAATTTAGGGCTCACTTTAACTTTGTTTTCTTCTGTTTTTTTTGAGAACTGTACCAGAGGAAGAAAGAGAAGCCAAATTTTTCCGGATTTTGACCTGTTCATTGTTAGCTTTAAAAAAATTGCTTAGCCTGCTGCCAAAGAAAGAGATACATTCATTGGAGGAAAAATTAATGTCACTTCTGTCTCAAAACAAATTTTGGAAATATGGTAAACACAGCACTCCACAGGTAATTTTATTTCAGTTATTTTGGTGAGTTTTCTTTCGAGATAATGCATGATCTAAGCAGGTACTAATTTCTTGTGTCCTTCAAGAATGAACTCTGTATTTTGCTGGTTTTTGTTTGAAACAGTTCTCGGATTCCTAGACAGTTCTCAGTTTTCTAGGTTTCTAAATGGATAATACTGTTCTAAAATTCACCTAATAGGAAATGTATTAGAAAGTGAGATGTAATGTTAGTAAAATGCATGTTATCAAGGACCAAATTATTTTAAAATATTAAATGTTTTTTTTTTTTAGATAATATTTAAGCCTTTGCTGATGTGCTAAAATGTGGAGCCTGCCTGTTGTCTTCAGAAGGAATGTTATAAAGCTATGTGCAGCAACAGTGTATTGTCCTTTGCCTAATGATTTTGTTCTTCTGTGTTCCGTCAGGTTCGTTCGGCTTTCTTTGAGCTGGTTTCTGCTTTTTGCCAGTACTTGCCTGAGCTGGTGAAAGCTGAAGCACCAAGAGTTTGTCCTGCTGTTCTTCTCAGCATCGATGATGGTGATGCGGTGGTGTGTCCTGCTCTTTGGGAGGCTGTCCTTTGTACTATTGCCACTATTGAGGTAACATAATAAACCTGAGGGGCAGATGTTTTACTGGAATGTCACATTTAATTTTTCACAAGGTGCCAGAGTTATTTGTGTAGAATAAAGAGCAGCTTATCTGGGTTTTCTTCTTAATTAACATGAGCTTATCAGTGCTTCACACTCCTTCCTCCTCCTTTGTGTATCAGTGTAACTTTCAAATCTGTTGTATCCAGCATGGGTTGTTTTATAAGTTTATTAAATTAACCTGAATCTGTTGGATTAAAAGTAGATAGAACTTTTTTATTGGTTAAAGAAGGTTACAAAAATGACCTTCAGTGCTTTTTTGATTTGTTTGTTTTCTCTTCTAATTTAATACTTAGTTCCAAACTTTTTTTTAGAATTTTTTTGTTTTTCTTTTTGAGTGAAATACCAGCTTTACTGAATTTCGTAGCAGGACAGGCAGTGCTCCCCATAAACATACATGATATATGTTGAGCAGCTTTGTTGTAGGTATCTTGAACGATGGTAGATCAAAGGACAAAAATCTTTAAAGTGTGAGAAGAAAGTACTGAAGTATTTCATAATCATCAGGTTTTTTCAGGAAGGTTTGAAGTTAGCGATGCTTCTAAAGTTAGGATTTTTTCTTAATGATGAGAACAGAGAATTAAATACAGAAGCAGTTATGCTAATTATTTTTATGAAAGATTCTTAAGTACCAGATCATTAAAGAGACGTACTTAACTTCAGTTTTATCACAATAACTTATAAAAATTCACAAGCTGAAATAAGGATTTTTAAAAACAGAGACAAATCAATTTAAATTTTACAATAATTTGCTTCATCTACAACTTAGCCAGGTAGATTAAATGGCTGTCTAAGGAGTTCCTCCAAAGCAACATGTTCTCTTTTAGTTTACATTAAGTATATTTCTTTCTTTAGGACTGTTGGAGTAATGTAAATGCCAGAAAAGGAGTTCTACCAAAGCTGTGGACAGTACTTCGAGAAGGTGGACGAGGACTAGCAACTGTTATATACCCAAATATCTTGCCATTCATTAGCAAGGTACCTCCTGGCATCACAGAACCAAAGCTGGAATATTTCCGAACTTTTTTCACCTCAGTAATTCAAGGGTATGAACCACAAACTGTATTTATTTATTGTCAGTGTCTTATGTTTGGAAACAGAACAGGACTAATCTTTAAGCATTTAAACATAGGTAACTATATCTCTTGGCTTGAGGATATTTAAATATGCATGTATCATGTGTTTTGAGGAAAAAAAAAAAAAGCCCTCTCTTCACTATGGTATCTGAAAACATTTTCAAATTACTTCTGCATATCCAGTGCTAAAGTCAATCCTTTGCAGCTCTTCCTGTCCTGTTGAACCTCCTATGTGATTTTTATTACATATCCCTTGTCAAAAGCATTCTTATCTTTCCTTGTCAAAGTTTTATGTTTATTCCATGATAAGTTTTAAATGGAAAAATGGGAAATGAATTTCAAGTTGAGTTACTTTGGAGAGATCAGGTTCCTCTTGCCAGCGCAGAGGTCTCACTTTATTATAGAGATTGTTGAGGGTTAGCATTGTGGTTGTGAAATCTACTGTGTGCAGGATGTTTAATTCTTGTTATATTGATTTTAATGGATTTGAACTGCTACCATATTTTTCCTTTAAAATGTCAAAAACAGCTGTCTGTCAAATGTAATTTACTTATTATGTATGCATTATATACTCAAACATATGTCGTTTTCTGAAAAGACTAAAATTGCTTAAACCAAACTTATTTAAACCAGAATCAGTTATAGATTGATGGTAAGGTGATCATTAGCAGAGTTCTTCAAGAAAGTAGTATTGTATAGTAATTTCATATGGTCTTTAAATGGTGATTTAAACATCATTGCTGCTCTGAATCAAACTGTGGTGAAACCTTCTTTTGATGGCTTTTTGTGTATTTTTTCTTTTTTTTTTTTCCTTTAATGATTAGTTCCTTTCTTTTTGTATTATGACACAAGCTACAGGCTTAAAATAATAATAGCATCTCATAGAATAGTAAAATCATAGAATCACCAAGGTTCGGGAAGACCTTGAAGACTGTCTAGTCCAGCAATCCACCAACCAGCAGTATTTCCCCACTAGCCTTTGTCTCTTAGTACAACAGCTAAATGTTTCTTGAACACCTAAACCTGTTTAATGTGTACAGAAAACTGCAGGTGAGCTTTTACAAATAGCTGGAACAGTAAACTGTATACTTGATTGGATAAGTTTCCTCAATTTACATAGTTGGTTTTTATTTTTCCTTTCTATTTAATATTGAAACAAGATGAGAAAGGTATTTTAATATAATTTGTATTACATGCCTAGTTTTATTGTTTTGACTCTTTGAACATGTCTTGTTGAATTCATTTCTATGTAACAACCAAATGGGTTTTGTCTGGATAAAAGCAATGTAGTCAAGTTTAAATATGCTGGGTTTCTCTGAAGCTTAGACAGCTGACTGTTCCTACTCCCACCTCCCAATGTTACCTTTCAACAGGTTGTCAAGTGAGCGAGCACTAGCCAGTCCTTCAGAAAGTTCAGCAATTATAACTGCATTTATGGAATGTCTGCGCTTTGCCATACTACAGAAAATAGATGAAGATGAACAAAGGCAAATTCATCAAATGCTAATATGTGACCAGGTATTTGTTAAAACTACCTAGTGTTCTTTCACATACATGTAATAATTCAAAGTTAAAGAAAACCATCAACTTCTGTAAATCTTATGTGTCTGTTGAAAGTCTCACTAGATTTTATGGAAAAAAATAACGTTACTAAAATTGTTCAATATTTTCCTTCCTATAAATTCAGCATTAATATTTCTGAGGTTTTTGGTATTGGTTCCAGAATGTTTTTCAAAATTATAGAATTTCCTGGTATTATAAACAACAGAAAGCTTTTCTAGTTGGATCAATTTTATTTTTTTTTTCCTTTACAGCTAATTCCTCTAACTGATACTGTACTTCAGGAGCCCAGGTTACAACATGGACCATTATTTTATCAGATAGCAGAAACACTAAGCTCCTGGGAAGCTAAAGCTGAAGTCTCCAGTGATGATAATATGAATGAAGTTTTCCAGAAACTATTGTCAAATTTTTGGGACTGTCTTTTAAAAATGTGTATACTTCGTGTTGATAAATTAGAGGCTGATGAAAAGACGTTGTTTGCCATATCTGATATGCTGGAAGTTCTTCAGAATCCAAAGGTTGCTGCAAGACCAAACAACAGAAAATCTCTAAAAGTAAAATTTTCGGATGAGGATGAATCTGAAAGGAACACGGAGAATGGAAAGATGATGGAAGTGAGGAATAATAGCGACTCTGAAATACAAGCTGACCTACAGCATAGTTCAATTATAAGGAAAGAACCTTTAGAAAATTTAGTCTGCAGCCTTTCTGAGCTGAGTATTGTGTATGTCAATGAACAGAAGTCAGAGCAGCATCTGAAATTTCTTTCTGCCCTCCTCAACTCTTTTTCTTCAAACAGAGTTTTTCAAGTGCTTTTAGAGCAAGGAAGCAACACAAGCTGTCCTCTAGCTGAATCCCAAGAAGACTTAAAAGTTCATAATGAAAATCCATCTGTACAGTTTCTGTATATGAATTTAATAACTTGGCTGAAAGAAGACTGGAGGAAAGACATGCATTTTCTGGTTGATATTCTGTACAGTGTGCTTAACTGTTGCAACAGTAATGATGAGAGGAAAGTCATTCTTGATGATTTAACGAAGGTATGGCTCATATATTACTAGATTTTATTGAAGTTGCTGTTTTTTTTTTCATGGCATGTGATTGTTTAATCTTTTCTTGGGGGGGGATGTGGAATGAGTTATATTCTACATGAACCTGTTAAAGTTCAGCATAACGAAAGTAGATTTAGATTTAGAAAAGGTTGACATTACAGTGTTGGAGTCATACTTTTATTTTTATATGTATTTATATTAAAAATATTTGGTTTTATATGTTTACGTATATAAATAAAAGTAACATCAGAACTTCTCTATTCCTACCTTCTTCTTCATACAGTGTGCTTTTATGCTAGTCATGGGAGGACTTTCTTTTAAATACAGTCCTTTATTGGTCTGGGTGCTATAGAGATACTTGGGAGAAAAAATAACTGATAAATAACTTTGTTACTGAAACTTAGCAACTTGTGCTTATCACCTGCAGAAAATGAAATTTTACAACAAACAGTTAAAAAGATATTAAATACTTCCAATTCAGGAAATACTGTCTATTAAATTTTCTGAATTTTTGTTTTTCTTCTAGATGGACCTGAAATGGATTGTTTTTCTCCAGATAATTCAGAAGGTACCTCTTTCAATTTTTTTTTGTTTTGCTTAGTTTTTAATATTTCTCTGGTTTTATCTTTGAGATTTGGATAGACCCCTTTTTCTTTCTTTCTTTTTTTTTTTTTTGAAAGCGTTGGTAAAGTAATGTAGCAATACTTTCAAAGTGGTTGTTTTAACCTCATTTAAATCTAGGGTTAGTCCTAGAAATGAAATGGTAATTTAAAAAGCAGGAAAAAAGAACAAAAACAAAACAACAGCAACAAAAAACACAAAAAGAAAACCCCCACACACCCACAAAACCTCTGTGCATCTTTGTCCCTTCTATTTTTGATCAGCTTGCCCTTTAAGCCAGAGGGATTCCTGATTCATTTCCAGTCATGCCTTCAAAGCTAGAGAAAATGGAGTTGTGTATTAGACTGATAATTTTAGGATAATCACCTATATTTGTGTGATCTTTCTCTGTTGATTATCACTGAGTTCATGTTTGCTTTGAAAATAGGTATGTAAGCTCCCATATTGTTTTTGAAGACTGTAAAATAGTGATGGATTAGGGATCTAGAC
This sequence comes from Aquila spilogaster, assembly GCA_024606505.1. NCBI lineage: Eukaryota > Metazoa > Chordata > Aves > Accipitriformes > Accipitridae > Aquila > Aquila spilogaster. Next base: position 21,786 of record JANHGO010005372.1, read on the forward strand.
AGCATGCTGTGAAATGTTAATCACCTGTACAGTGTGTGCACAAGAGAATGGTAGTGTCCCATTATTTCTGCACAAGGATATTGAAAAACTTCTATGTACATGATTGCCTGGGATGAAATATGGAGTGTGTTAGGAATTTTTTGGACAGAAACTAGTAGTATTTGACTGATGATCTGCTGGGTTGACAATAGTACATTTCTTCACAGATACTGTGTATTTTAGGAGCTTCTGTCGCGTTATAATTTACAGTGCTTTTCTGATTGTGACCTGTTTTTAGAGAAATTTGGATGCTGTAAATAAATTTTATTTCAGCCAAAACTTTTAGTTATCCAAAAGTTGGCTTTTTTACTCTGATTTAGGCATTCTCACCTCTGTAGTTGGAGAAGAGGAAAAAAAAGGAGAGCTTTTAGAAGGTGTCTTGCTTCACCCTAAAGTAGAAGCCTGACCTAGCAGTAAATTGCTGTCTTGTCTTTAGCCAAAAAGGAAACTAGGGAAATGATCACAGACATATTTACCTAGAGACTTATTGTTTGTGATACGGTAGGATTCCTGCTCTGCTTGTGTAGGTTTGTGTTTTCTGAGGACCTAAACTTCATAAAAGAAATTAATAACTTCAAAAGATTATTAGAATTATTTTCTTTTTGTCACTCAGGCATGCTCTAGCACAACAAAACTTTCGTTAGTCTCTGACTGGCTGAAAGGAGATATGCTTGGAGAAAGACTTGTAATGCTGGCAGATGATCTGTGTCACCTGGGTTTAAAACAAATAGCAACCTCACCAGAATCATCCTCTTCAGAAAGGTGGACCGTCCTGAGCTTGGCGTTGTCGCAACACATTAAAAATGGTAAACATATTTCATCTTTAGAGTTTGTACATTGTAAATACAACACTTAGACTTGGATTTTGTTACCAGAATTCTGGTAGAGGAGCATCTGGAGAATTCCTTCCTCTCTCCAGACAGATACTTGAACAAATTTGATTCCTTATGGTTCAGTGGTGTCCTGGGGCTCATTTCTCAGTGACTTGGGTGTTTATCAACTTGTAGAACTTGAAGGTATTGCCAAGCTGAAGGCATTCATTTAGTGTTGAGTGCTGTGTGACCTGTTTTACTGCATGTTGGATGAAATCTAAGAGACTTTAAGGGGTTCTTCTTGACTTTACTGATTTAGGTCGAAATAGAGTACATGGACTTTCAAAAAGATATTTGATGTGTTCTCTCTTCTGAATTTCTCAAGAAAAACTGTCATGAAGTAAAAGGAAGGGCTTTCCATGGATCAATAATCTATTAAATGATAGGAATTAAAGGGAAATAAGGACAAATTGTGAACTGGTGGTAATTGTTTCTGATAAATTACTGTCATGGCTTTATGAATTTTGGTTATCGGTATTCCACATCATAACATCATATAAAGAACTGGGAGTTAAAG
>JANHGO010005373.1:0-21735 GCA_024606505.1 Aquila spilogaster
GAAACTCAGCAAAAGATAGTTTGAAGTAATTAACAGAGAGATAATGGCCCAGATCCTGCCATTCTGGAATAAAAGCAGTTTACACCGGCCAAGAAACTGATGATGCTTTCAGAAGCGGAGAGTATCTGACTGTGGAGTATCTCCCCATCTCGCTCCTCCGTGACTTAGCCACCATAGGAAATAAGAAACGGAGATTTATCTATTTATCCACTTAGTGACCCAGTCAACATCGGAAACAAAATGTCTATCTACCCATACATCTACATACACTTTTATAACTACCACCCTTTCCTCTGTTTCTCTTTCTTCCTGTTCTCCGACACATTCATCATAGAAAACAGGAGGGAAAAGTATGTTTATCTACCCAAAGGGCATGTTTCCATTCGCTTTGTTTTCCTCCCTATGCTTAAAGAAAAAAAAGAAAAAAAAAAAAAAAAAAAAAGAGCAGCCTTTCTGAGATAAAACATCTTTACAGCCCAGTGAGGAAATGAAAACCTCATAAAATTAAAAGTCTCCCTGCAGCCAGAGCAAAGGGGGAACCCAGCTGCTACAGGCTGGATCCCAGGGCTTGATGCTCGAGCCAGGGTAAGCAGAGCTGGCGTTCTCCCTCAACAGGAATATCAAGAAGTTATGAGCCCCAGGACCGAATACAGGATACCCAAGGGGATTTGGGAGCCCAGATGTGCTGGGCTTGTACGGGGAGCAGGAAAAAAAGCTTATGTGGTTATGTTTTTTCCACACCAGGAAGGGATGGAGTCTGTAAAAGGGGACGGCAACTGCCACCAAGAGCTGCTGAAGTAGGTCTACAGTGCTAATTAATCATCACTAATGAATTATTGCACAACTGCCTCATGGCTTCCCTTGATTTTGGGCTCAGAGACAGGTTTTGTTCTGAAACCAAAGGCTTCTGCTGGGAGGGCGCATGCACAGCCCCAGTGCCTGCTTCTCCCCTGCCTGGCACGCAAGGCTTATTATTAGGTTAATTAAAACCATAAAAGTGAATGCCGATTTGCACTGAACATTTGGGAGCAGATGGCAACAAGTACTAAGCTCCATAAAAGAGAATTGGAAGTTGTCAAGTGTCTCCGGCTCATCTGTGCCAGGGCGCTGGGGGAGCAGCAGGCTGGGGCTGCGGGTCCCTCGTGTCCAAGCCCCCCAGTCCCACAAGCACCAGTGCTGCCAGTAACCCCACGCGTGGCTCCCAGGGGACCTCTGTGACTGGAACGTCATTAAATTTTAAAACAAGTAAAACCCGAGCCTCTCCTGTTGAATGTCCCCCTCCCCATAGGTGACACTGCAGGGAACTGATGGGGATGGGAAGTTTCTCAAATCTCCTGGGCTCTCAGCAAAGGGGTTACAGCAAAGTTCATGAATCCTTCAAAGTTAGGGTGAAGCTATAGCTGATTTCCATTCTGCACAGTAACAATGTGGCATTTGATTATTTCAGCTGTGTTTTGCTCTGAAGAACCCCATTTGGAGCTCTGCACTTTCTGATACAGCTGGGATTTTCAAAATACCCCATGCAGGCAGAAAAAGTTGCAGCTACCCGTCAGAGCTGACATAGGCAGCTGGCAGAAGGCGGCACTTGAAAATGCACGAGGAAGCAAAGTTTGGTTGGCTTCATGAATGCCACGAGCAGCAAAATGCACCCTGAAGACCCAGCCCTGACCTCCCCTTGCACCAGTTCATCACCAGAGCTGGCAGCCCAGGAGGGTACCGGGGTACCTCATCCCACCTCGGATGCGTGCACACACACCCACAGTGCCAGGAAAACCACTGGCGAGGCAGAGGTATTGAATGGAAGAAAGACAGCAGGAGAAATGAAGACAAACAGCTTGAGCTCCTTTGTTCCTACTGTACATTCAAAAAAAGAGCAGGCAGCGCTGTTAAAGTAAAAAAAAAAAAAAAATCCAATAACACAAAAAGCTATTACAAGCTACCCAACGGGCTGGACTGCTGCTCGCCCGCTCCTGTCCCTTCGAGCGGATTACAGGTCCCGGGGGACGAGGGGCTGCTCCGGGCAAAGGGCTCAAGCCACCAAGGCTGAAACTGCCCTCGCAGAGGGCGGATTTCCCGGTCCAGGGACACCCCGATAGGTTTGGCATCTCCCACCTCGCAGGCGAGCTGAGCTGCCAAGATCATGGTGAAACGAGCTCTCAGCTGGGGCTCCACAAGGTTGGACCGTTCCCAGATACCAGCCACTTATTGCACAATTTTTAGCTGCATTCCCATAAGAAATCTGGGAGGCTTGGGAAGGCAAGCGAAACGCTGACAGAAGGCATTGGGAAGGACTAGCCTGGCTGAGTTTGGATGGATTACGTTCACACCAGCAGTCGGGCAAGGGAGATGCACCCAGAGGAGGTGCAGCTGGTGTGGGAATGGGCTTGGCTTGGCCCTGGATGCAGCACCCATAGACAGGGCAACATCTCCGCAGCGCAGGGAGAGGTCAGAGGTATTTTGGAAGATGACTGTGGCGGTCAGAGCCAGATCCCGAGTACAAAGAAGGGGTTTATTAGCAGGAACTGCACTGCAACTGCAAATCCTCCCTCTCCGAACAGCACAACTGCAAGGAACGGCTCCATCCAAATGTTAATGTTTTTTTGTTGTTGTTTAATTTGCGAACTTATTTATCTGGTAGTCTAGAAAGGCTGCCTTGTGCTCAGGATGCTGAGCACAGCCGGTCTGTGCTGCTATGATTAGATGGCTAAGACCCAACCTCAGCAGCTGCTAATCCTGACTATTAATTAGAAGATTTGGGGTAAGAATTCCAGCACAGAGGCTCAGTTAAGCTCGAGCAGTTTCTGCATTTTCCTCTCCCCCTCCTCTTCTCTCCCCACAGCCACCCAGCCCCTGCCTGTCATAATCCCTTGCAAAAGCTACGCTGCCAGCGGGGTCCGACCCTGCCAAGTGAGGACAGCCGTGCACGGGCTCTGATTTTCATCCCTGGAAAGAAAAAGCCAGGAGACTGCCATGGTGACACAGGGAATTCATCCTAGCCTGAAATGACAGCATCTTCTCCTCAGGCCAGTTCATTAATTTTTATATCACAGTGGCTTCGAGAGTCTTCAATTGAGGTCAGCGCCTGTTTTATTGGGTGCTGTATATGCACGTTGCAAAACACTGCTCCGGAGTATTTAGGTCTTGCTCAGACCACATCATGTAGCTGCCTAATCTGGGCTGGGTGATTACTCCTCTCTGCCAGGGAAAATAGGGGTCACGGCCGCCTCCTTGCCCCAGGTTGGGGACCGCTGGCCGGTCTGGCTCCCCAGGCTGTCCCCAGCCTGTCCCCTCTGCTCCGACCTTCTTCTGAGCTGCACTGGCGAGACGGGGCTGTAGGATGCTCTCAGGCATCTGCCAAGCTCCATTTTAACATTCAGAGAGAGGTGGCATCTTGAAAGCTGGGCAAACACAGCCCATGGATTCCTGTTCTCCAAATTATTTGTTTGCACCGAAACCTAACGTGCTTGAATTGTTTTCAGGGCTGCACCCACTGCAAACGGTCCCGAGGATGAGCCAGCCGAGCTGTGCCTTGCACCCCTTGCTCAGGGATGGGGAAGGGGATGCAACCTGAGTGTCCTCCGAGCAGCGGGAGAGACCAGAAGAGCTGATGCTCTGGTTTTTTTGCATTCCTGCCTGCACAGGAGCTGATGCCTGTTTTTCTTTCCCAAACAGAGCGGCTGTGATGAAGCCTGTCCCAGCACGGACACACAGCATAGCTGAGCAAAGGGTGGCAAGTTCTCCTTGGATTGCACCCAAGAAAGGGGTTCAAAGCCATTAACATCTCTGAGAATGAAATATTGATGGCCAGAAAGCTGTTAACAGGAACAAGAGAATTGGCAACCCCAACACCTGGTATCCTGCCCATTCTGCTTGGGAAAAAAAAAAATACAAATTAAAAAGGAGGGGGAGGACCAATGACAGCAAACGCAAGCGAGATAAAGTGAGCAGTGGTGCTGGGAGGTGAGGGACCCGTGGGCTGATAATGCACAACCAGGCCTGTCTCTTTTTTTCTCCCCCTTTTGCATTTTATAAACTAAATTGATTTACAGAAGAAAGAAACACTTACCACATTCAAAGTGAGTAGCTTTCTCTTTCTAAAGGAGGCAACAGCTTTAATTGAATTTCTGAGGGTTTGCTTTTTCCGTTTCCCTTTTTTTTTTTTGCCCTTCTTCTGTAAATCAGTATATTACATCTGAATGAAAAGCAGGCACGCATCCAAGCGTGTGCTTCGGAAAGCTGCCATCACAACCTCCCCGAGAGGGACGGAGGCAGGACAAGGGACGCGGGAAAGGATCTCCCTCACCTCCCACGGTCACTCACGGGTGGGACATCTCCCACACCGCTGCTCTTACTCCTTCCCCATCTCCTGGGCATGTCTTGGTGCACCTTGTTCATCGTATGGCTTTGAGTAGTGCTTGTTTATAGTTGGGCTTTTGCAGATATTGGTCTATTCATGCAACTTCTCCCTCTTAATGGATTTTTTTTTTTTTCCCCCTCCTTTTTATTTTTTCCACTGAAATGACCCAGAGCAGCTCAGCACTCTGCTCTGGAGGTGCCAATGTCCCATTTCATAGACCTGCTGTGATGGAGACCTTCCTACCACGCTGTGCTCTGAGCTCTGCAGAGCTACCCCTGCTTCCCCCACGCAGGGGGGCTCAGGACCCCCCCCCAGGACCAAGCAGAGCTTTTCCTCCTCCGTGCTCCTGCCCCAAGCTCAGCACAGGACACATCTCAGGCCAGTTGCAGAGACGAGGGCCTGGCTGAGTAATGCCAAGAAGAAGGTTTGCAGAGCAACTCCCCAACACCATCCACGCAGAACCCCCATCCTTCTCCCCAAAACACGCCAAGCGCCACAGAGCCTCCTCCTCTCACTGTCTGGAGAAGTTACAGCTTTTTCTTCATACTGTGGCATTTCTCCCCCAGCCCTCCATTGACACATTGACTCGAGGAAGTTTTTGAGCAGGCGATAATTAATTCCAAAATGAAACAAACATTTAACCTTGGGTCAAATGAAAGACTAAGTCGATCCCAAATGATTTCCTTTTTTTAATCTTTTTCCCCAAATAAGAATAAATTACTTTTACAGAATTGAAAAAAAAAAAAAAAACACCCACACCATGATTTGCCCATCTCTGCTGCTGAGAAGTGCCAATAGTATTGCTCTAGGAAGAAGAGCCGGGTGAAGGAGAAAGACAGGAATTCATTTTGTGCATCACTCATGCTAACTACCAGCAGCTTCCCAAACCGAGGGAACCAGAACATCTCCACAGCATCATGTCAGTGATGTCTGTATTTAACAGAAATAGCCCAATTATTTAGGGTTTTCTGGGGGCAGAAAACCAAAATTCACAGCTTGGGGTAGATTGGACAGGGCTTGGTGAGCTTTGCAGGCTGGATTAAGAAAGAAGTATCCTTTTTCCCCCATCCCAAAATTCACACTATTTGCTGCATCTTTGTACACAAATTACACAACGAAAGAAGAGCTGCTGTTTGGGTGGAGGGCAATGTATGCCCTTGCTGGTGAAAGGATTCGGACTATACTGGGGTGGAAGGGGCTGCAGATACCCCCACATCCCCAGACACCCTCCCTTTCCACTACACCACCCCATCTGCCAAGCAGACAAACAGATGGATCCATCAGGGCTGGTTTATCTTTAGCTTTCATGGCTGCACAAGTGGAAGAGGTCTCACGGTGACATTTCTACCCGCCCAGACGTGGAGTGGTGCAAAACCAGCTCCAGCTCCCTGGGTTGCATCAGTACCATGCCAGTTTACACACACACAGCCTCACCATATGCATGGTCAGACACTTCTGGGTTTGAAGACATTGCCAGCAAAAGAAATTCTCATTTAGAATACCAGAAAGGTGATTAACAACCAAAATACAGTGGTTTTCGCCTATATTTCCTTCTCAGCAAACACCTACAAGGATGCTTAAGTGCAGCCCTCTCTCCCTGTCTGCACACATCAAATCTGTGTGCACACAGACACCAGCGCAAAGGCACCAACTTTTAATACATCCCCACGCTATTTGTATAGTGTTATTGAAGCACTGAGACTACAGTCACGTCTGCCCCCTTTTTTTTTTTTATACACCAGAAAATTAAATTACACACACACAGAGTTGTTATCCCCACATATACACACACACTGCAATTTGCATTCTGGTTAGGAACAGACTGTTTTCATATTCCTGCAAATATAGCAGCCTCTTGGTCTTAATAAATTCATGAGCATTGATTCCTGGGGGTAACAGCATGAATATTATACTAGAATACACAGTGTTTCTGACCAATGCAAAACACTTCTCTTTCCCTTCCCCTCTCCTTGCAACCTGTAAAACCCTGTTACGCCACATACCTGTACTTGGGCAGAGAGAGCCCATGCGCAAAACCAACTGCAAAGCCGAAACACTCAGATTTGGCTTCTGAGGCTACTAAAAACGATACAAGGGGCTGCTCTTGTGAGTCAGCTTTCCTTCCTATAACACCTCCAGTAACTCAGCTTGAGTCTATTAAAGGGCTATTTAAATAGAGCCTTCCACCTGCCCCAGGGGCTGCTGAGATGCAGCTGTGCGTGGGCTGCAGTATAGTCCCTCCTCAGTGGAGGGTGAACACAAAAAATACCTCCAAACCAAACAAAAACCACCCACAAGTGTGGATTTGGGGTTTTAATGACTGGTGCAGTGAGGATGATCCTGCAATTCGCCTCACGTGTCCTTTGGGACGGAGTCATTGATCCATCCAGGACGGACACGCCAGGGCTGTCTTGGTGTAGCTCCATTTCTGAGCAAGGCACTCAGAACAAGCCAGGGTGGTCCCTTCACGTCTGGATTACCATTTTTCTTCCCCCAAAGTAATCCCATTTTGCAGCCTCAGTTTCTGCCTGACATTTGAAGGATGAGCTATAAATGATACTAAATTAATAACTGCTATAGAGTTTATTTGAGAAGATCATAAAAAAATCAGTAATGTCATCATGTCAAGCAAAGTTTCTGGTGTGTTTTTTAAATTATTATTATTATTATGCATGTCTTCTATTTTTTTCCCTTCTATCATTGATCTGAAGCTTTCAGAGGGACATTAATATACCTGACCACATTAGAATCCTTCATGATTCACCTCCAGCCAAACAACTAATTCTCCGGGGACTCCAAGAGGACCTAAAATTGTTCCTGTGTGTTTCTGAAACTCCTTCTCAGAGCCTACCCTTTCCCTTCCTTCATGTCTTTGCTTTCCCCACGTAACAAAGAACTACTCACTTCCAGCCCCACGTCCCCCCAGGACCTCCCATGCCCGTGGGGAGCAGCCTGCCTGCCCGCGGCCGTGCACGGGACCGCTCAGCATCTGCCGACCCAAACCAGCATCCCGGGAGCTCCGCACCCTGCGTGCCACCACGGCACCTCGCTTGGGAGCCTGAGCAAAGCCTGGAGACCCACCTGCCATCCACATGGATGGGAGATTGCATCCCCTTCACAGGCCAGCACCGAAGTCAGTGTTTTCTCCTTTTATTACCATTTTCCTCAAGCTAAATTTGTCCGCTTCTGCCATTGGAAAGAGCATCCTGCCAGCGTGCAGAGCAGATCTCCAGCGGGTTGGATGGGCAGTGCTTGGCAGTGTTGGCAGCTTAGGAACAAACTTTTAAAGAGTAAAACTCCTCCTGCCCCCACAAAAGCGAGGCGGAGAGCAGCAGAGACAGAAATAGCCCGCAGAAGAAGCCGAGCAGCGCACAGATCTGCTGGCAGCCGCTGTGCATCAGGCAGGCGATATATTCCACCTAGCAAAGGAGCTCTCCGAGCAGAAAAGAGAGCAGGTAAAAGATGCTATTACTCCCTGGGCTTTGCAAGGCTCCAGGCAGATGATGAAGTGCTTGCTTTTTCCTTTTAAGTTATTTTTAATAATCAGCTGAAGTACTGCTAAAAGCCAGATCAACGCGATAGGGCTGGGGGAGCAGACAGGCTGGTTGTGCCCCAGTGTGCCCAGTCCGCCGTGGACGCTGGGTACCAGTGAGCTCCTCCTGACCCCGCAGCCTTCCCTTCGACAGCAGGAGGGTACCGTGACCACCAGCCAGGTTTGGCGTTCATATTTCTGGGCTTCGCTAGACATCTCCCTGCACCGCACCAGTGTGGGACTCATCCTCCTCACCCCAGGGTGCCCTTGGAGGGGTGACCCCGGATAAACCTGCTGGGTCCTGGGGGAAACCATCTCCCGGGCAGGGATGAGCCGCTGTTGGAAGATGCTGTTTCTTCCCAGCGACTGTAGAGGGAAGTAGATGACTAAAGAGACTTTTTGCCTATGGCTGAAATAAGGTGGCCTGAATCCAGGATAAGCCCTAATCAATACCTTCCCTAGGAGACATTCCTTTCCAAGCTTATTTTGGGGGTTATCGGCAGCCCGGGCTGGCTCAGCCGTAGCAGGGCAGTGTCTGCAGCCGGCCCCGCACATGGGCACCCTGCGGCTGCCGGCTGCCTTTGCCCCTCACCGCCGTTAATCCGTAGCTGTCACCCAGGGCTCCGGTCCCCAAAAAAAGTGCTTTTTGTGCCCTAAAGCTGCTCCTCTGCAGCCTGCTCGTGGCAGAAGAACAGAGAAGCCTCTTCCCCAGCTGGGGGGAGGCTCAGGGCCAAATCCCCCCGTGCCAGGATCCGTCCCCGGTTGTAGAAGGGAGCCTGGCTCTGTGTGTTTGATGCTTTACCTGAAGCACTGTGCAAAGCTCGCTTTCTGCCAAGCACTTGCACAGAAGGCTTGTTTTACCAGGGAGGTTTTTAATCTCCCTGCCACTTGCTACAGAGCAGAGCAGATGAGTGGGTTCGGGGACTCGGAGACTGACAGTCCACAGAGTGTGAATTAGCAAAGGGAAAAGAAAAAAAGAAGTTACACACTGAGTTCTTTAAACTGCCTCTGCCTCATGTCCTGTATGCATGCTGTCACACCTAAGAGGGCACAGAGGCCATGCAGGGGACACCAGTGTTTTCCACCAGGTGGGAATCCAACAGCCAGGGAGAGGACAGGTTGTGGTCCCTGTCCTGCAAGCAGGACCAGAGGAAGGGGATAGAAGGAGGAATGTCTCAGAAATGCTCTTTATAGAGCCTAGAGACCATGCTCCTGCCCAAATGAGATGTAGTGGGAGCCTCGCTGGGGTCACCAGCACTGAAAATCTGCCCCAGAGCCACCTCAGCATCACTGGGATGGGGCGGGTTTTTCTTGGTCTGACTGTGCTCTGAGCACCTGCACCCTGTGAGCACAGGTAGTGCCCAGCCAGGCCCTTAGCATCGGCTGAAAACAGCATCTTCTAGTTACACACAGATCCCAGTTAACGTGAATTGCAAACGAAGAGAGCCAGCATCTGCCTGACAAACACCACTTAGACACAGCCCACGGGACCTCGGGCAAAGTGAGGTGTCAAACTCAGGTCTTTAAAAACCCAGGTCTTTGTCTTGCAGTATGGCAGCAGGGGAAAAAAAAAAAAAAAAAAAGAAAAAGCAAAGCATGGTTTATTCAAGGATTTCTTCTGGTATTTCTGGTGTCTCTCACCTTTCCTAGCCTTTCACTCTATCCTCCGCATGTCTCTCCCTTGCTGCTCTCACCTCCATCCTTTCAAGGGAGAGTCCAGTTCTTGCTGCCTGCACAGCAAACGCCCGCACGAAACCCTCCTGTTAATGCTCTGGCATTTGATACATTATCAGTAGAAGATACACAGAGAGAAGCAATATATTGTGCAAATTACTTGATAATGCACAGCAAGCCAGCACCATGACCTTAAAAAATGCCTGTTAACAGAAAAAAAAAAAAGAGAGAAGAAAAGAGACGGGAAGACTTTGCTGGGAGCCTTGATAGTCTAGGTGGAAAATGGAATCGTTTTTTTACGATTTCCAGCCTGCTTTAACTCTGCCCTCCAGGTCAATAATCTCAGTAACAACCTTTTCCTCCAAGAAAATGTTAGAGCTCGTGCCGGTCCCCATGGGAATTAAAGTTCAGGTGCTTCCGAGAGGCAGCTTATTGCCGAACCATTTGCCCGGCAGCCAAAATAATGCCGAAGCGCCTGAGGTGGGCAGAGGGGACCCCAGGGAGAGCCCTCAAGGATGTTACGCGGTGGCCCGGTCCGGGACTGGCACATCCCTGCGAGCAGCAGGGATGACCAGGACAAGACACAACCTCACCGAGGCATTTTCCCTCCGCCTTTTTTTTTTCTCCAGGTTTATTACACGCCCCCTCCTGCTAAAGTTTCCCACCTCAGCCTGGCGATGGAGAACAAGTGTTCTCTGGTGGCCAAAAAAGAAAGGGATGGGTTTCCATGGCAACTCCGTTCCCAAATGAGGGTTGCCGTCACCTGTACCACCCGCTCGCAGACAGCCCTGCCAAAAACCATCACCCCTGGACCGGGCAGGGGCGAGCAGCGTGCCCGGTGCCATAGGAGGAGATGTGCCACTGATGCTCTGCAACAGTTGCCCCATCACCAGCACGGGGGTGGTTTATTCATAGTGTCTCTGCAAATACAGGTTCTGGGGGGACCCGGGGAGAGCTGCGCTCCCCAAGGGCTTCTTCTGCCCGCATGCAAAAACCGGGCAGCGGTGCCGGCGCTGAGCAGGGAGGGCAGAGCAAGGCAATCTTCCTGGCAAGGCAGCAGCCGAAAGTTATCATCGGCTCTTCGGGGCGTTCATCCATCTCAGCTGTCTGAGGGACAAGACCTCTCCTAAAAGGAAAAGCATGTTTATAGCAAAGCACTTGGGCGTGTGATTATGTCAGATCCTGCATTCACATGCCAGCTATCTGGGGAGAGATCGAAGTGACATGTGAAAGGAGACGTGCCGCTGCGGCAGCGGCCGTGACGGGCAGCCACCAGCACCCGTCTGCAAACTGCTGGGATGAGGGACATGCCGGCTCAAAGCTTTGCCTCTGGGATCACTCCATCACCTCCCGGACATCTCCTGGCTCATCCCCACCATGCCCAGTGCTGCCAGGGCTTTGCCGCTCTCTCCTCCTCCGTACCCGGAGCAAGGCAGAGGGGTTCTGCAGACCCTCTGGGTATGCACACACCTGCACAGGCTCCTGTCAAAAGCAACGATGCCTTTAACAGCCTTTTGTTTAAAAAAAAATATAACCCAGTTGGGTGGGTTTGCAGGGATTCCATTAAATGGTTTCCAGCTGGGTTTAGAAGCACGTTGTCAGCTCCGCTAACAAGAGCCCCGTGCCAGATGATGCTCAAAGCTCCTGTCCCAAGCATGCCCAGACCCCAGGCTGCCCAGGCACTGCTGTAGCTCCCCATTTTGACCTCTTTGGACCTCTTTGGTTTGCTGTTGCCGCTTTCCCGCTCCTCTTGCCTCGGTCACCCTCGCCGAGGGACCTGCTTGCGCTGGCGGGTGCCTGCGGGGATGTCCCAGCTCACGCCAAGCGACGGCTGCTCCGCCGGCAGCACGTCGCAACGTGTCTTGGCTGCCAGAGAGAGAAACGTGAGGATGCATTCACCAGATCCCAGGCTTTGAAGCGAGTCCCTGCCTCAGCGGGAGGACTGGGGGCTGAGAGGCAGGGCAGGGAGGGCGGGCACGCTGTGTGCACCCAGCAGGTACGGCTGGCACGGGACGCGCTCCCTGCGCACATTGCAGCTGCAGCGGGTGTCAGCTCGGATCACATCTTCAGGCATGAAGAGGAAAGTGGTTTTGCACGGGCTCCTGCAGACAGAAGGAGCTCAACGCGGCCCGGCTGCTTGCAGGATCTGGTGCTGATGTCCAGCATGTCCCTTCTACTGCATCCCCCCTCCAGGATTTGGGGTATTTTATCCCCCTTCCTGCTTCAGCCCTTGATCAGGGACATCTCCCTGTGCTGTGTTTGTGCCGACGCCAATGCACGGGCCTCGGGGCTGGGCGCAGGGCGAGGAGACACGATACACATCGGCCGTGGTACTCACAAACTTCGAGGCTGCTCTTTTTTCTCAAGAGGCAGACACGTCTCCCCAGGGCGCTCAGAGGGCACAGGCTTGTGATCCTCCCCTCCTCCAGAGGCAGAAGGGCACGTCTACTATTATAACGCAAATCGATGCTCTTTGGTGCCATCTTCCACTAGCCTTAATTCAGAGCCACGGTAACACTAATTGCGATTTTGGTGCATTGCTTGGCCCTCACAGCTTGGATTTATGATGCTTTTCCGGATAATGCCCATTGCCAATTTGAATTTCACCCCGCAGTTTGCATCGCACAGCTTACCCTAAGGCCCATGCACAGTGTCAGTATTTAAAGAGATTCAGTGTAACACAACCTGACATTCGTGAGCTGAACTGGAATGTGAATAATGTCTTTCTGGTGCGCTGTGCCCCCCCCATTTTCCTTCCCTCTTTCCTTTTATATATGTTGAGCATTGGGGTTTTTGTCACACCTCGCTTCTGTAGAAGAGGGAATGCAACTTCCAGAAACTAGAAATCTCACGGGGAGAGGAAGAGAGGAGGATTGCTCAGATAATTTCCCGCATGAAACCCCAGCCTTTGCCCACGCCAACCACACAGAGCTCCCCCGGCTCCGGCGGGAGCTGGCGACGGCGTCCCGGCTCTCCACGGGATTTTTCACTTTGCAAACGCCGCAGCCCGGCGAGCTGGCCGGTTCCCCTGCAGATCTCGGGCGATATCTTTTTGCAGTGTAAGACTGGCACAAGCCAAGAGCAGAGCTGCTCAATAACGGCAGCAATGGGGTGTTATGGCAGAGCTGCAGGTGCCTGAGAGCTGAATACTAAAACATCGCTGTGTCCAGAGGTGAGGGCAATAACAGCCTTGAAATAGAGCTGAAATAGCGTCAGAAACTCTGTGCCGGGTCAGGGCTGAGTGCCTGTTCGAGGGACCGTGGACAGGCTGTGCTGCAGGGCACCTTTAAGATGATACAGTGAATTTGGGGATGAAATATCAACTGTCCAGAGCTTCCTCAGCACCCAAAGCCTGTGAGAGCAAGTCTGCAGGAGAGGTCCGGGCTGAATCCAATTCAGCCTTTGGCCGAAGTACAAAACATTCCTCTTTTCTCTGCAAAACAAGGAGCAGCAGGGAGCACAGGGCAGCTCCAAACAGCACATGCAGCCCCTGCTTCAGATGGCCTGGGCATGCTGTGCTCCTCCTTGAGCCCCGGGAAGAAGCCTGCGATACTCTGTAGTTGCTTACGGGGTCTGGGCATGGCCAGCCCCACACAGAAAAACCCTTTGGACAACAGCAGTAAGGTCTTGTTTGTGCCAGCCCCCAGCCCGGACCCACTGAGCCCATGTGCCACCGTCCTGGGTGCTCAGAGCATCCCCCCGGTCCCAGCGTGCCCCTCGGAGCCGGGAGCGGGGATGCTCCGAGGGTCCCTGTGGTGGATGCAGACAGCGAAGGGCCGAGGGCGAAGGCAGCGTAGCAGCCTGGTTCCCAGCTGCCTTGGCCTGACCGACTCGCGTTTATGATCCTTATCTGCTTATGCATTTTTAATCCTGTTTGAAAGAGGCTCTGACAAAGCGCCACGCATCCTGCTCCCCCCGCGCCGAGGCGGAGGGAGATCCTGATTGCTCACCGGCTACGCTCGCGGAGGCCCAAATCCTAACAGAGGGCTCCTCCTCCCCACAAATCAGCCCCAAATGGGATGTCAGAGAAAAATCTGCAGGGCAGGAGGGTAATTTTTATTGTCTTTCAACAGCTGTGCGCGCAGGCGAGCTCTTGGCATGCTGCTCAGGAGTGCTGGTGCGTTCACCCCGGCGCGCGATGCAGCCCTGCTCCCCAGGACAGGGATTGCAGGCTGGTTCTGCGGGGCTGCTGGCAAAAGCAGGGCTGTGCGTGCTGCTCTGCTCTCTGCCTTCAGCGGGACCATTGCAAAATGGGGCCGGGAGGGACTGGAGCGGTCGCACGCTGCATCTTCCTGCATCGCCCTACATCCTCCTGCATCCTCCTGCAGCATGAAATCATCTCAGCCTCCCCATCGCTAGCCTCAGCCCCTGCAAACTTTCTCACGGGTCCCCCGAGGGGACGTGATGCTCCAGCCAGGACCTGGGCACAGGGTACCCTCCCCAGTCCCCTGCACCTCTACCAGGGGACCTGGCACTTTTGCCCAGGAATTTCAGATGCACCCGCTGGTTTCTGCGCCCAGCCTCAAAAACCTCAGCGAGCCCCGATGACCCTTTCACCTGCCTGGAGCCCAGTTAATTAATCACAGCTTCAGAAATCTGGCCTGAGCGCACTGGGACCATATGGCCCCTGCTCGGAGCAGCTTGAGCTTCTCGGTGGATGGGAAGCGGTGAAAACCTCGGGAGTAATTAAAAGGAAATGTTGGGTCTGTTCGAACTTTTCGCAGCCGCGGTGGCCTCTGCTGCGCTGGCATATTTCAGGCAAGTGACAGAGACCTTGCCGAGTGTCCTTGCTCGGAAGGAGTGTGATGGATCTGGCTTTTACAAGGAACAAAGAGGCCATGATCTGACATCAATGTGATGCATTGTCCTTTTTTCTCCCCCACATGATTACTTGAGAAAACTTTGCAGTCTGTAAATATTTACCGGGGAGACCACAACCAACACCTATCCTTTAAGAGCACAGAGACATTTGTTTTAATAAAGCGTCACTTAATTGAGAGCAGCACTGCTCCCTGGTATGTGGGGGGCTGTGCTTTATGGGGAGTCCTAGGGAGGGGGAGACGAGAGGTTCCCAAAGCCGGTTGCTGGCCTGTCGGCAGCAAAATAAAGCATCCCGGCTTGCCAAGGTCCAAGCAGAGCCGGAGCAGCCTCGAAACATCCCGGCAGCGCCTCATTCCTCTGCTCCAGGTGCCGGCTCCGAGGGCAGGAGCACGGCGTTACCCCGCATTCGCTTTGCAAACTATACCCGAATTTCAGCCCCCGTCTATAGACGTTTCTGCACTATAAATAGTAGCTCCAGTGAAGTCTGGTCATGGCAATTTGAGCTTGAAGGAGTCATGTAATTGGAAGCAATTGGAGGGTTTTTTTGGTTGTTTCTTATTGATGCAGCCAGGCAGGTGGGGACAGTCCCTGAGCAGGCAGCGTGGGAGCCGGGTCCTCTCCTGCCTGCAGCTCCCCGGGAGCAGCATCCTCCATGGAATGGGAAGGTCCCATCCAGGACTGGTGGTCAGCGGGGACGACTCCGTCCCCGGTGGCCTTGCACCGGGTTAATTTGTCAGAAAAACAAAAATAACGTCACCGAAGAGATATCAGGGCTGGGAGAGCGGTCGGAGAGGAGGAAGCAGCCCTGTGTTGTGCCTGCCGCAGGCTGGGTAATTCGGCTGGAAGTCAGCCAGCAAAGGAAGAAAATGTCTTATCTACAGTTTAAAAAAAAAAAAAAAAAAAATCAGAAAAAAAACAAATGGAGATATATAGTAGGGGAGGCGAATTTATAAACAGGAGCTTATCAGAAGGCAAAGCAGATAATAAACAGCTCTTCAGATCTAGGTCTCGAGCTCACAGAGGACAGAAAAGAGAATGGGATTCCTCAGGAAATGGAAAGGGCTGATAAGAGCCCACAGTGACTTAGCAAACATCATTTAAAATTTTAAAAAAAGCGCCCCCCAACCCCCCCCTTTTTGTCTTCACACAAGAAAATTACCCACAGCCCTGAACAGACTGACTGGGCTCCAAATTGGGTGAATTGGGAGAAGGAAAAACCACCACTGCTGCCTCCCAGTAAAATTGAGCCCAAACGGACTAATTGAAAATTCTCTTTCAAGGAGGCTTCAAAGCAGGAGGGTAGCCTGGCAGGGGCTGCCTGCGTGGGCAGCGGGCCGGCAGCGGGGCCGGACAGCCCTCTTGACTCTTCTGCCATCCCTCCTGCCTTCTGAACCCCGTCTCGAAAAATCACTGCCGTGGCAGGGGCTTCGGCTCCCTGCGCGATGCGGCATCCTCCTCGAACCATCGTGCACCGTCCTCCCTCTGCTCGTACATTTAGATTCTTCCCTCTCCCCCCTCAAAAAAAATCAACCTGCGGCAAGCCAAAGCGTTTCGGCGGCTGCAGCGTGTTCGGCTGTCACAGCGTTTGCTTGTTTTCGATGTTCTTTACCCCTTCTCGATCTGAGCAGCACCGGCAGCACGAGATGTCCCCGCGGCTGGAGCCTTGCAGGGATGCTCGGGTTTGGGGTTTGTAGCCCTGTCCATTTGTCCCCACGGGCTCTGCACCTACGGCGTGGTCCTCCAAGGGGCGAGGAAAGAGGGGTACACCTGGGGAGACCCCAAAATTGGCCCCGTAACCATCCAGGGTGCACATTAGGGACCACACTGGTGCGTTTGAGCCTCCGGTGAAGGAGCTGAGCTCCCCAGCACGGCAGCCCACTGCGTATTTGTGGGGTTATTTTCAGGTAGCTGCTCTGGCTGCTCAGTTCAGAGCCTGGGCTGTCGCCTGCAGAGCTTAGAGTTGATGGGTTTTGTGTAATCAGACAATTTTTTTGCTCTCGCTTTTGTTACCTGTGTATTTATTTACAGTCAATTGTTCCCTATTTTTGTTCCATTTATGTACCATCTTGTTTATGATGCTACTTAAATGCCTGGCGTAGAGGTAATTATGTCACTGGAAAAGCAAAGGAAAAACAAAAGCACACGTGTATACGCACAAAAAGGGAAAAAAATCATTTTTGCCTCCCGTGGGAGGGATTATAAAGCTCAGCCTGGATGAGGCCCTTGGCAGGTCTGTCCTGCCCTGGCCCTGCCCGGCTCCGGCAGCGGGACGATGGGCATCGCCATGTCGTTGGCTGCCGCCTTTGACTCATTTTGCTGAGTTTTCCCTCTCTCTGGGGCGGGGGTGAGAGGGGGCGAAGTGATGGAGAAACCAAATTAAGAGCGCGAACGCTGCGTCAGCACTTGCTGGCTTCACTTCGCTGCGTGTGTCTAATAACTGAGTTACAGTTTTTCAGTTTGATGAATTCTTTTATTCCCATTCAGCCTTTCTTATTATTATTATTTTTGGTAGCCTTATCAAGGGGTGATTCTCTTTAAGCCATTATAATCAAATTTGCAGAGACAGACCTGAATAAGCAGCCTGCCACCAAGAATTGCAATCCTTCAGACGTGCTGCCAGCGCTACAAAAGGCTTCCCAGCCCTGCCAGGGAGCCGAAGAAAAGCTCATTTGCAGCCCAGGGCCAGGAGGAATCCAGTGCAGAGCCCAGCAGGACCCTTCCCGGCGCTCAGGCAGGCTGGTACGGATGCTCTCAGCTCCTCTGCTCCAGAAAACGAAGGTAAAACCCAGCCCAGGTCATCGCTGGCTTGGCCATACTCCTGCAGCCCCGCTCCCATCCATGTCCCCCCACGTCTTTCCCATGTATGCTACAATTTGCTATTCTTTCCTAATCTGAGATCATTAATCTAATTGCTTGGATGCAATCAGAAGCAAAGGCGCCTGTGCCGAGGCAGAGCGGGGACCTTGCCTGCAGTGATGGGTGCCTCCACCTGCAGCACTTGTAACAGCACAGAAACGTGCTGCTTGATTATTTATTTTTTTAGCGTTTCCTATATTTTACAGTAAATTACCTCAGTTTATGGCACTTTTTTCTTCCTTACATAATTGTTATACATAACCTTCAAACAACATAAAAGCCATAAACATTGCAAGGGAGGGAAGAGTAAATTATAGAGATTTCAGAGCAGATGAAGGAGAACTTGCACGTTGATAAGGCAGAGGAGGCTGCCTGAGTTGTTTTGTTTGTTCTTTTTTTTTTCCCCCCAAATTGTCTTGCTCATATTTCTTCAATAAATATCCAGCTGCAAATAAATATTTCCTTCCCTGGCCATGGGGGATTTGAGAAGCAGCATTTCAAACCGCACCGATCTGCGCAACTGCCAGCCCATAAATGTTAAAGTGCAGCACGAAGCCCAGGGGGGCAGTTTGGGGGGGCGGACACAATGAGAAAGGGATGACGAACCCCAGATTGCATCCTGCGGGCAGGATTCCGGGCATCCTGCTGCCCATCGCGGTCCCTAAAGCCGCACGTTTCACCCACCCCGGGGAAACTGGCTTCATCCTCAGGAGAGGATGATGGGGCTGATGGGGCATCTCCTCTGCCATACGCCTTGGCACCCACCCACGTTCTGCTGGGACAGATCCAGCACTGGCAAAAAGTACCCTGAGACCCCCCCTGCGGTGACTGTAACCAGCAGAAAGGGAAGGGGCTGCTCAAAGGGCATCTGCAGGGAGCTGATGCTCCCGGGGTGGTTATCAGAGGGAACATCGCGGTGCGAGGAGCTTCTGAGAGCAGAATAATTCCCCAAGAGAGAGGGCAGAGGGCTCACGGCGTGAATTATTTAAAACTGGGCTTGTCAAATCACTGCTGAGATCCCTGGCTGCATGCTGAACTCGCTCCCTCCTGAACATGCCCTGCGGCCAGGTTTGAAGGTTGAGCTGCTCGGGTGGTTGTTTTTATCGTTAGCTCTTTCCCTAACGAGAGCCCCTCGCGAGGCCGGGGCCAGGCAGAGGCCACGCTCAGAGGTGTCAGGGATGCTTTTGCTGGCTGAGAACGAACCGCAGCGCTTTGCCCCCAAATGCGTCCCCGCTCCGGCTGTGCGGTGCTGGGCAGCAGCTGGCCGCGAGACGCCGCTGATGCTGGGATGGTCCTCGACAGGGCACGGCCACCCTGGAAGTTTTTTCCTCCAAAAAACTGGGAGAGAGAAGTGCTGCTTCAGAGCTGGAGAAGAAATGCCCAATAAACCCCCCGAACCACGGGGACACGCGATGCCCACAACGCCGGCACGTGTTCCCGAGGACGGAGGTGGGAAGGAGCCGGCAGCTCGCCGAGCCCGCGCCACCCGGCTGAGTTTTGTCAAGGTGGGCACAGAGAATTCACTGCCACAGCCCTGATCCCGAGGTTCACGCGTTCGTGGAGCCCTCGGAGCAGCCGCCTCCTTGGCTCCATCGAGGGGCCGGGTAATTTGCTTATGCACCGATCAGGGAAAGATGCATATGCCGCGTCTATGGGGAACGGACTTTTATGCAGGAAGCTCGGCTCCTGGGATTTGGAAATAAATATTTGATCTTTAAAGATCATTTTGCTGCTTGTTGTAGTCGACACAGCCAGGTTTTTAGTGTTTGTTTATGGTTTATACCATATGATTCAATAAACCCTGGCTGAGAAACATGTGCATAATTAAGTTTAAAAGGCAGCCTCAACTCCACTCCACTCCTTGGTTTTCAAGCCAGGCTTTATGTAACAAATTTTGTTTATTGCTGACACCGATTTCATCCTTCCCTCCCCTTCACTCATCGCACCCAGATTGCTAGGAATTATTTTAAAGATCCAAGGTTTTTAGCAAAGCATCTGCATGGCAAATTGCGCAGGTGAGGAGGAGAGGGTAGCGGTGGGGCCGTCACACCGCGTCCACATGCAATCCCTGTCCGTACAAATTAACTAACTCGCATCAGATTTGGGTTATACGAGGAAAAGCGAGTGTAAGCTCCTGACTTACCGTACCCCTAATCTCTTGGGAAATGGCAGTTTCTGGCTGGGGATGCCCTCTGCTACCTGGACCGTTGCTCGATCTGCTCCTCTGGGTCTGTTTGTGAGCCAGCAGCTCCGACCCCGGGGGCTGCGGGACAGGGACCACCCCAGCCTGGCACTGATGGACGGGAAAACCCAATCTCCTTTTTGCCTGAAACCTGTTATTGAACTACAGGTTGATTCTTGCATGGCGAGAACCTACGACCGGTGGTCCCTGCTCCGAAACCTGGCACAGCCCTGCAAACCTCACCTTCCCTGTGCTTCCCTCCTGCTCGCTCCGGAGCCCCATCAAAGCATGTGGGGTTTTGCCAGCAAAAGACCGATATATTCGCCATCTGGAGGTTTTCAATCTGGGTGGATTTTTGAATGAGAAGTGATTTATTATTTTTTTTCCTATATGAATTATTTATTGTAGTTCAAGGCGTTTCTAGGGCAGTCAGGACCTTAATTACATCTGGACGCAGTTTCAGCCATCGAGTGGGGGTGGATTCAAGCCTGTCTGTCTCGACACACGTTGTCCCCATCACTGCAACAACTCCTCTTTAAATTTGCTACCAAATGGAGCCTCACCACTGGTAATTTTTCCTTTAATTAAAAAATACTGTTTTATCAGAAGTGGAAATCAGTGCTGAAAAGGATCTGTTTCAATGAATTCTCCCCCAGTTACAAAAGAAAAGAGCTGAAATAATCAGAAAGTCGAACTCTGATGCTTTCAAATTGAGACCTCCGGCTTTTTCAGCCGAGAATGACTTTTCATTTTGAAATGTTAATTGATAGTAAGAAGTGTTAAAAGCCAGATAGGAAACAAAAAATGTTTCCAGTTCTTTGCAGGGAGCTACTTGGTCGACCAAAGAAGCTGCTCTCTGTTTTCAGTTCCTACCTCTTGAAGAACTTCTGAGATTTCAGTTTTACAACCTTATTTGAGGCAGGAAAAGAAAATATCAAAATTTGTGGTCGCTGCCTGCAAAAGCAGAGCCCTTCCCGACTCGGGTCTGCTAACAACCCACCAGGCAGTAAGGAAACGGTACAATTTTATAGGTGTTTTATACAAACAGCTACACTTATATATATAAGTTTTATGTAAGTGTATGGAATTCAGCTCAGATATCAGAGCCTCATTTAATTAGCTGCAACAACACATTTTCTCTTTGCTACCACCTTTCCTTTCAATGCGCTGCACTGGGGCTGGGAAATGGGTCTTAGTGGGGATACTGCCCTCTCCCGTGGTTTTTACCCATCCGTCCCTCAGAAAGGATGGCTGTGTTCCCTCAGTCGCTATGTTCCCCACCAGATAGGCATCTCCCCAGTGAATTTGTGCTCTGAAGATTTCCGAATCATCCCCAAAATGCTGCACTCCCCGAGGCACAGCAGCCTTGCAGAAGTGCCAGGAGACAGCAGAGGCTGCACGTGCCTCTTCTAGCCATCGCCTCGGCTCCCGCATCCCCCCGAGCAGAGCAGGCAGACCGACCAGCCGGGGTCCCCCAGCATTTGCTGGGAAGCTGGAGAGCTCTGCTTTTGGTGGTACCTCATTTCATAGCCCGTTTAACCAGCGTGGCTCAGCCGAACCGCTCGCTCCTGCGAGCTTTGCCGGTGGGGAGCGATTACTATAGAAAAAAGCTTTCGTTCTGTTTGATTGAACGATTCCTTCTTACAAACCGAACAAGCTCTTCTAAGCGTGGTCTTTTTTTTTTCCCCTCCCTTTTTTCCAGTGCTTCCAGACTCACTGGGTGAAGCCAAGAGTGTTTCTGAGCTGAAAAAAGGGTGCCTTTCCCTCCCCGCCTCCTCCGCGGGTTTGGCTTTGCCTCTAAGCACATCCAGCACACGTTGATCATCTGAGTTACTAGTAATAACGCTGAGCTCTTACCTCACTCTTTACATCTCAAAAGTGCCATACAAGCATTAACTAATTAATTGAGTTACAGTGAAGTGCCTTTTATTTTTTCCCCTGAGGAATGGAGGAAAGGGCGACTCAATCCAAGCCCCTCTCCCACCCGCCCTCCTGTTATTGCTTCGTGCATCTGAAGTTGTCTTTTCTCACGTGCTTATTTTCTTGGCCTGGGAGGACGAAGCAGTGGGAGCTGCTCCCCGAGGAGCACCCAGAGCCTCAGGCACCGCGGCACTGCCTGGCTCTGCACGAGGCTGCTCTCATCCAGCAGCGGGGCAGGAGATGCTGGGAGACCAGAAGGAGATGCTGGGTGCATCTCAGATGACCTTAGGGAAACCATTGCATCTTTGCATGCTTGGACACCTCTCTCCAGCACGGGGAAGGCATTTGCTCCTCTCTCTCTGCCTCTCCCCGTGTCCCACATCAGTCCCAGTT
>JANHGO010005374.1:0-23211 GCA_024606505.1 Aquila spilogaster
AAAAAAGACAGGGATCTCCTGGAGAGAGTGCAGCGGAGGGCTACAAAGATGATAAAGGGCCTGGAACACCTCTCTTACGAGGAAAGGCTGAGAGACCTGGGGCTGTTCAGCCTTGAAAAAAGAAGACTCAGAGCGGATCTGATCCACGTCTATAAATATCTAAGGTGTGCGAGGCAAAGGGACTAGGACAGACTCTTCTCAATAGTGTGTGGTGATAGGATGAGGGGAAATTGTCAGAAACTGATACATAGGAAGTTCTGCACAAATGTGTGTGGGACCTTCTTCACAGTGCAGGTGACGGAGCACTGGAGCAGGCTGCCCAGAGAGGTTGTGGAGTCTCCTTGTCTGGAGATATTCAATGGATGCCTACCTGTACAACCTGGTGTAGGGAGCCTGCTTTGGCAGGGGGGTTGCACTAGGTGATCTCTGGAGGTCCTTTCCAACCCCTACAATTCTGTGATTCTGTAAATACAAATGTTTCGAAGTGTAAATGGCTGCTCTGGAGATAAGTTTTGCTAACACTCCAGATGACGCACAATGCAAATAAATTTATATGGTGAAACAAGCACGGAAAAGATTAGTTTCACTGCCTTTTCAGATGAATCAAAGAAAGAGGGTGGTAGGTAAGGGCAATAAGAGGGCTAGGGTGAGGTTGCAACAAAGAAAACAAATCTTGTGGCACAGATGTGAAATCCATTAGAAAGCAAAGGTCTGCATTCCGCTCTTCTTTACAAGACTTCAGATAGATTACACAGATGCAAGTGTCAGCAGAGCATGGCTCTCTGCAACCAGCTGGGCTTGCATGCAGCTGTGGTTGCAGAAGGTAGGTCTTGATTGGCAGCAGAAAGCATCTCTGATAGAACTAGCCCTCGTGGGGCCACCAAAGAAAGGTCAAAGAGCAGTCATTCAGACTAAAAGAAAGAGGCATCCTCACAAGGAATAGCAGAGATGCTGGCAAAGTTGAGTGTCAAGATATTCTCCCACCTTTTATCCAAAGGCCACGGGCCCTGAAAAGGATAAGCAACTTAACTGCCACTGGTTAATACTTCTATCTGATGTATTTGGTAACATGAAGAGCAGAATGACAATCAAGTCCTCTGATATAACAGCCTCATGGTAAAAAAAAAAAAAAAAAGGAAATATGCTACTTATGAACACACTCTTGTGTTAGGGAGAATCTATCAGAGAAAACTGTATAATATAGCATTATCATCAAATTTCATGTATTGCCATTTATTTTCTAAACTTTCAAAGACTTACTCTTCTTCCTTTTCATTGAACACAGAAAGAAGCTGCACTTCAGTTTAATGTAGTGGGTTTTAAAGTGGATTAAAAGGATACTTGAGCTAGCTATTTATTTTTTTTCATATTGACTATGGGAATTGTCCTTTCCTCAAAACCCATTTTTCAAAACCACTTTAAAAAGGAGTGTATCTTCTTTTAAATGAAAAGTGACAGTGGTTGACCTTGAAAATCTTTTTTTCCCTACATTTTTGAAAAAGAAAACATCTATAATTGGCACATCTCATTAAAAAACTTAGCTACACTATCATATTAATAATTAGTTAGCGAAGTGAGACTAACATTTTAATTAAGTCCTTTTCATTTCTAGGCTAATTTTCATTGCATTATGAGATCATTTTAGGGTTAGAGAAGCCTGTCCTATGCTCAAAGTCATGCTAAAAACACCGTTCTCAGTTACATTCCTGCTGCTTTTACTTAGAGCCTTATAAATTGCTTATTTATTTAATCCAGACCCTCCCCTTATCTCTGTGTCTAGTTTAAACAGATAATCTGTAGTAACTCATCTCAAGGCCCTGGCTCTTTAAAACTCAGAGACTACATTAGGGTTGTCCTTCCCATGTACCCTCTTCAGGATGATGCTTATTAGAGAGTTATTGGAAATTATAGTAGCTTGGACACTTGATCTGTATCCAGTCAGCAGCAGATAAGCTGTGACTGCAACCACAGACACTGGAGCTGGTACAAAGGAACCAGAGCAGTCACAAATCATGCTCAACATCCCTCCTGACAGTGGCAGCCTCCAGGTGCTCAGCAGGTGGTAGCAGACTGCAAGGTAATCAAACTACCCACGGCTTCTTTCTAGTCCCTGGACACTCATGACCTAAATGCATCAGAGCATCCATCCTTTCCACTTCTGTCAAGCTATTTTATGTCTCAGCCATTTCCTTCCTGGCCAAATCACCAAGATGTGAAACTTCTGAAGAAGTCTATCAGTGTTAGAAGTTCCTCAATGGCAGAGTAAATATTTGAGCAAGCTCCAGGTCTTTCTGGTCTCAGAGAAGCTAATTTTATTTGATTGTCTTCTAGTTAGGAAGAGATATAAAGCTAGCAAAATAGAGTGGAAGGTGATAGAAAAAAAACAGATGAGCTTATACTGAGGGCTAAGTCTGAACAGCTCAACACAAATTTGGCTGAAAAAGAAATACCTCAATAAATCAGTGTTTATTTCATCCAGAGAAGGAGTGAAGTACAATGGTCCTTGGTTGAGGACTGTGACAAAAAGATAAGGAATAATTTGTTCTTAATTCTAACAGGAAAAAAAACAAACGAACAAATAAACAAACAAAAAAAAACAACACAGCAAAACAGTAGACAGTCTTGGGATGCACATTCAAACAGTAGATCTTTGGAAAAAAGTGTGCCTTTGTTGGTCTTTTGTGAAATTCAGTAGACAGACATAAGAATCAAGAAAGGAGAATGCAGAGCTGTAGGAATTGTGTCCAGGGGATGGCCATGAAGATGACCAGAGGGCTGGAGCACCTCTCCCATGAAGACAAGCTGAGAGAGCTGGGCTTGTTCAGCTTGGAGAAGGTTTGCCATTAAGTTCAAGAGAATCAAAGATCTTTCAAATTCTGTGAAAAAGGCTTCCACAGGAGGGAGAGAGGTGGCAAGGGAAATCTCTTGTAGCACAACATCTCCAAAATAAAAAAGAGTTGGCATCAAAAAGTCTAGCATTTGTCTTGAAACATGGACACCCAAAGATTTCAGTTAGCAATTTATTTTTGTCTTTCGTTTCATGCTAGGGCTGTAAGAATGACCAAGATGAAAGCTAAGACTTGTCTAGCAGGTTAAAGATTTCTAAAAAAATGAAAAAAATAAAATTAACATAGCAATTAGAAAGAGACTGAATACCTGCATTACTCACTGCTTAACTTAAGTAAACTAGAAATGAGAGAAAAACTCAAGTACTTTTCTGATTGGTTTAATTTCACACAGTGCTGCATAATGCATACAGCTAGGCTGCCTGCTTAGGGTTAAAATTCACTTTCACGTGACACAGGCTATCCTCTTCCATAAACTTATATAACTCCACTGGCTGCAACAAATTCAGCTGTCACCAAAGGATCAGTACCACAGACTTTCCCTTCATGTCCAGGTGGAAAGAAAGGGGGAAATAATGTATACTTCTCTGGAAGATACCTGTCAAGTTCAGACACCTTTTCAGAGGATGCTCCTGAGACAAGACAGGCATTATTGTGTATAAGAGACAAGTAAAAGAAACTCCTTCCCTGTTTGCTCAGTAGGTCAAACTAGGTGCGTGTTCCAAAAGCAAAAGTAGAGAAAAGGAGCGCTAAGAGGGCTCTGCATTATAGGACTGGTGTGTAGATGTGAAGGTCTGCATTAACATATATATGTTAAAGTTGGACCAAAGGTGGAGAACCCACCTTCTCACCAGCCTGCAAGATATAAAGAAAATAGGAATGCAACAGAGACAAAGGCTCATTCCTACAACACATTTTAACAACTCCTGATGCTCACAGAATCACTACCACTTATACCATTTCACAGATTTTTCCCCACCTCTCCTTCTATGTCATAGCACCTGCCTTCTGCCTTCCCACTGAAAGTCCAGCTTTATCTACAGTAACCCACATTTGTCATATACAGGCACATTGTGCATATCTCACGTGAAGTTTTGCATGACTTTCAAGATAACAGCTACACCTTCCCAGCACCCCAGCATCTGTCTGCAAGCTGTCAACTGCTTGAAAGTTCAGCAGTTTAAAGCAAACTGATAAACAAAGCAAGAAGCATTTCTGCTACATTATGGCTGAGGGAGAGAGAAGTTCTGAAAATTAGTTTCTAATTCCCACCTGTCTCTCACCTGAACTGAAATATTTCAATTACCTCTCGCACTCCACAGTTCATCAGCAAAACCTTCCAGCAGAAGAATTGTTTGACGGCTTAAATCATTTTTAAAAGTAACCAATCTTGAATCACTGATGTTTTGATTGAAACTTGGTCTCCCACTGAGACTGCTCAGACTTAAAACAAATTCAGTATTGCAATTACTACCCAGAAGGCCCTAACCAATTCTTGCATGTAATCCCAGTTTACTCTGCTGATACAGTTACTGAGGAAACCTGAGTTTCCTCCTGCCATCATCATTATTACATGGAGACCAAATCAAAACTGTAAGACACAAAATTAAATGAAGATTGAGATGATTAGTAAATTAAGGAAGGCCAACTGGATAATCAAGCAAGGCTGGGAAGCAACAGATTTCTCAGGAAGCCAAGATGGGAACCAACCTGACCTGCCAGTCAGGCTGTTGAAGGCTCTGCCATTGAATATGTAGACATAAACAAACCCAGAGCATTTGCATGACTCAGAAAGTCACAAGAAACTATTAACACAAAGCAGAAAAAGCTTGCAGGTAAGGCATGGCCCATTGTGAAGAAAGGGTACGTAAAATGTTGAGGAAGATGAAGGACATCACTGCATCCTGAGATGGACACTTTGCACTGAGGGCATGGTCACACACAGAGGAGACAAGTGGCTTTTTCTGTTACGACAGAGTGGAGGAGCTGGCAAGGGACAAAGCATAGGAAATGCCCTAGACTGATGTCTAGGAAGATGCAGGCATCCCAAACTACTATCACCCTCTTTCTCTCTGCCCACAGAGCCATTCAGTGCGAATCGTGCTGACACCACCTCCACCAAGGCAAAGACTGCAAAATGTGCTTTTCTGTCCTGTGATTTTATATGAGCTTTATTTGAAACTCACACTGTGCTCTCTCTGCTCTAATTAATATACCTTTTTCTGCCTGACACACCTCTCCTTCACAAAACAGCACAGATTTTATTCCTATCTTTCTGTTTCCGCTGTTGAATACTTTAAGGTAGAGATAAATACTTTTTCCTCTTTCCTTTGGTTGTTATCTGCAGTATTGACTGGCTTCTGCTGCAGATCACAGACCTAAATGAAATTTTACAGGCATTAACATTTAGTATTTTACTTAGTATTTTTCTATTGGCTGTCTACATCTACTACCTATGTCACTGTAAGTAGCAAATCTAATCTCCATGCACTCTATAGTGAAATTTAGCATGAGACCCGTGAAACGGGATTTGAAGCTGAATAGTGGTTTTGCTAGTCCTCTGAATCAGGGCAGATTTCCTGGGATCAGGAACTATTGTGGTCTCAAAAGGAATTTAGGAGCCAGACAAATAAACTCAAAAGAATAATGAAAAGTTGTCTCAACAAATCCTTCTGTTGTTTTTTGTTGTTGTTGTTGTCGTTGTTCTTTGCTTTTGACAATAACTATTTTCAAAGCCTTTCTGTCTTCGGAACTTTAGTTGCATTTACAAGTGTATTTTCCTGCCCAGTAAGGAACAATGCAGCCAAGCATTAACTTTTCTGATGTCTCTGGTGCATGAGTTTAGATCTGAGAAGCCATTTCACTGAGTTATTTAGCTAAGAACTCCATGAATAACTTAGGATCAGGTAAAGTCATTTTTAAGGACTGCGAGATACTTCCATCAGACCAAGTCACTGACAGGAGCAGAAACAGTCTCAACTGTAAAAATGAATCCAAGGAAGAAATACCTCTGAAGATAAATGAAGCCTTATCATTATACAGGGAAGGCAACATTAATAATATAAGGATGTGTTACGAAGACGTTAGCTTCCCAAGAAGAAATAACTGAGGAAGACAGAGTTATTTGTTAGCAAAGGTAAGTTCTGGTAAGCAAGTGAAGACTTACAGAAAAATAGTCTTTCCTAAAACACCAGTCAAGCAGATATTTCTAGTATAAAAAAATAGCTTCTGAAGATATGTAAAAAAACAGAATTGAAAATTTAGTCAGAAATTCCCTTCCTGATGATGCTAAACTGCAGTCGGCAGTAGAAAACTTCTGTCATGGAGGGCACTGACATGGCAGATAAATATCATCATACGCTGCCAGGAGTGCAGCAACAAGCAACTCCCTCACTTAGCTCAATCACTTCCAAGGAAGTATCTCACATGCAGTTCAGCAGTATAAGTTAATAGTGGTCTCTGCCCTGATGGCATCCTGGACACAGGTGAGTAATACAAATTCTAACGTCATATGCTGAAGGAACAAAATACTCCAGATGGTCTCCTGATTCCAGACTACCAGGAAATATACTAACACCGACCCCTACGTTAACTTTATCTAACCTGAGACACAATACAGTGTATTTCAAGTATTACAACCACCCACATTAGTCTCCTTCAAATAACACCAGTTGTTTGATAATAATAATGATTTTTTTCTGTGTAAATGAAATATTTATACGGCTGCTGGTCTGAAAGTCATTGAAGGACAAGCTCTTCTTGAAATGGATTACTTGATATTCCAAGGGCTTTGTTTTCCCTTTGAACACCCCAGTGGTGTTGAACCAAAGACATGAGCATTAGGTTGGATTAAAGACTGCAAGCTAATTGTAGATCATTATATACTGGAAAATACAGACTGACATGCCAGGAAATGCAGATCCCTCAGCATTGAAAAAGTGTCAGCAAGTTAACATTTATCATTTCCTTGACCTAAATCATCATATTTAGAGATCAAAGCCAACAGAAGCACAAATAAGGTCAATGATATTCATCCATTATTTGCAATTTCATGTAGAACCTCCTTTTATTATTCTTTGTTTAGATATACATTAATATTTCTTTATATAATTTGCTTATTCGTGACTCTCGTGGTAGTAGGAAGCAAGGTCTGATGTTATGCCTGGGGAGCAAAATTGTTACAGGATTAGGAAAAATAAAAAAGCTTCTCAGTCTTTAACTTGAAGAGTTGTTACACTGAGGTGGGAAAAAAATGGTTTTGGTTCCTCCTTCCCCTGTCACTCCTGGGAAAACACAAGTAAAATTAAATAAATGCAGTCCATCCTATTTATACAACTGGCACTCTGTTGAACACTAGGTGCCTGCCTTCCCTTTACTTAAGAGGCCTGCAAAATTGGGAGGAAAGAACAGTGAAGCTGAAAATCAGTTCAGTGAATGGACTGGAGAATACAGTTTCAGTCAACAATGCCAGCTTTTGGTTTCAAAGTTGAACTCCTCCTTACTAACTTGTTTGTTTATTTATTTTACAGAAAGGGACTACAGGCTGTAAAGAGACAGCACAAAGCAGACAAAATGTTCCATTCTATCTGAAATGACACCACATTTTCTTCATGTCAGTAAGAAAAACAGCTTGTGCTTTTGGTCAATCCAGAAAAATTTCCTCCATGGTTCCCTGCTCCCTTACTTTACCTCTTATGTCCAGCATAGAACCACAAACTCAAGAACATCTCTGTAAGAACCCCCTTAATGAACACAAATATCTGTGCATGCCCAGGGAGGTAGTGCAGTTATTGCACCTGGAGGTGTTCAAGAAATGTTTAGATGTACTGAGGGACATGGTTTAGTGGGAAATACTGGTGATAGGTGGATAGCTGGACTGGATGATCTTGGAGGTCTTTTCTAACCTTGGTGCTTCTATATAAGAAAAACGGAGAAGAGCAGGGGACCTTTACTATATCCTTAATCTCTTCTTGTTAATTCCAGCACCGTTTCTTTTTTCTTACTCTAGATACCAAATTCCAAAGTATTATAAGCTCAGCAAACTGAAGACAGTAACATACTTCACTGAAGACATTCTTCACTGAAAGAATGGATGAACCCTGGCATGTTCTTTTGGAAATAAACATGTAAATAGTAAAAAACAAAAACAAAACAAAATACTGCAACTCAAGATAGTTGTTCATTTTACGTTGCAATTTTAAATAAAAGCAAAGCCTGCAAAAAACAGCTGTATATCTTTTTTTTTCCTGTTAACAGTACTTCTTATTGTTTCAGGTCAAAAATTTTCAATTCTGACTAATTTTTGGCAGAACTCTCTATGTTCCTGAATTTTATTTTGCTATGGAAACTGCCTGCATAAGAGAAGTGAAGTTATAAACCAGGCAGTTCTAGTCAAAATTTCCTCCATTCTCATACAAATCATAGAAGGGAATGATTGACACATAGTCTTTGAGCAGCTTCTCTTGAAATATCTTTTCTTGTAGCACAGACACTAATGTTCTTGCTGAACACCTGTGAATTAGCTATATTCTGCAACTGCCTTGCATAATGTCTTAGCTGATGCACGTTGTGTACAGACCAATTCCAACACTCCTTAAATAGGCTCAACTCAGTGATAGCCTGTGGGTGGGCCAGGTGCTGTTTTGCTTACATGAACTACACATCCCCAGGGGTGGGGTGCAAGACAGATTAATGTGGCCTTTACACCGTCACTGCAGCTTCTGCGTAACGTTCAAGTTGAAGATAATCAAACGTCTCACTGTCCTTCCTTTCAGTTGCCTCTGTCTATATCTAACATATCTGAAAATATCCAACTTGTTTCTGAGATACGTGGGTCAATGGCTTCAAGTACAGGGCATGCACTGGAACAGAAGCGGAGGTACTGTACTGGTCAACCTCACACAAACAATGGCCTCTCTTCATGCTGCAGTGGTGCCTGAAGTGATTACGTACCAATAACTTTCCTCTTGTTTTGGCAGTCTCACTGTAGCCATGTGTCTGCCATGCACAACCCATGACCTACCTCATGTTTTTCCTAAAGCACTACAAAATGTGTCCTTTGTCTGCTCCTCTGGAACACAGATACCTCTCTGTGCACACACTGGATCTGTACTTAGATTACACAGACCCACACTGGAAGCAAGTAGTAGAGTTTCAATAAGAGCCTGAGGATGTTGGGTATATCTCAAGTGGTAATTAATTTTATTGGTATTTTATTTGTTGAAAGACATTACCACCTCCTAATAGTTTTCAATTTAACTGAGGCTAATTTGCCTTGCCTAAGTGATACAAGGATGTGAAACCTCTGTAAGTTTTTGGCTTACATTTGCAAAAATTTGAAATTCCCCTGACTCACGCTAGTGTTAGAAACATACCACTGGGGACTGGTGTCTTCTGCTGTTGAAAAACATACCAACTATCACCATTCACAAGCTGAACTACTTTCTGTGAGCAACTTAGGTCCCCAAGTACCCCAGCTGCAAAGATGATCCACAATCAACTAGTTTTTCATAAATCACAGAATCATTTCAGTTGGAAGGGAGCCTTAAATACCATCTAGTCCTACTCTCCTGCAGTGAATAGGAACACCTAGAGCTTCAACAGGTGCTCAGAGTCCTGTCCAGTTTGACCTTCAGTGTCTCCAGGGATAGTGCATCCATCACCTTTCTGGGCAACCTGTGCCAGAGCCTCACCACACTTAATATAAATAACTTTTTCCTTGTATCTAACCTAAATCTCTCCTCTTTTAGTTTGAAACCATTTCCCCATGTCCTATCACAACAGACCCTGCTAAAGAGTCTGTCCCCTTCTTTCTTATAGCCCCTGTTTAGGTACCAAAAGGCCACTCTCAAGTCTCCCTGGAGCCTTCTCTTCTCCAGACTGAACAGCCCCAGATCTCTCAGCCTGCCATCACAGGAGAGGTGTTCCATTGCTTGGGTCATTTTTGTGGCCCTCTTCTGGATAAACTCCAACAGGTCCATGTCTCTCTCTTGTACTGAGTACTCTACACTTGGATGCAGTACTCACATCCAGTTATTTAAAATCTGTTCCACTTTCAGCTTGATAGTTTACAGCCAACAGTTCTGCAACCTACTAAAAATTTTGAGCTTCCTGACATATCTCTAAGTAACACTAAAAAGATGTGTATACACTCCTCTTCAGCTCGTGTTTATTTTCCCTCTTCTGCTGACCACGCTTTGGTTGTATGACAGCTCCCCATCTCTTCATGAGAAGCACTCAGAGCAACCAGCAGGCACGATCCTTAGGAAGAATCATTTGGGGGCACTTTGCATTCTGTGAGGGCAATTGTCCCACAGCCCTGCTCTTCGTAGACTGTCCTCCCTTGCTTGTCCCAGGTCTGCCTGTTGGAGCTGGCGTGGTGTTTTATGAGTGCAGCCAAGGCCAGTCTGACAGGTGGGAAAGATTTTTAGCAGGCAAGAAAATGAATATACAGCAAGACTGCTCTGTGAGAGGGCAAGATTCCTGTGTGAGACTGTGCAAACAGTGCTTCTGACTTCATTTACCCAAATACGGTATGCTATCAGAACAGCATTAATCTCACAGGAGTGCTTCATTGGTATTACAAGCAAGCCTCCAGCACAAAGGAGTGTGATTTAGGTGCGACAGGGAAGAAAGACGTGGTTTTATGATGACTCTTCATTCCTCCAGAACCTTTCCTTTCTTCCTCAAATGATTCTCACAGGATTTGCAAAACTCCCAGCTGTGTTTTATGAAATATATTTTTCAAGTTTCTAGCTGAGTGTCTCAGTCAATTTAAAAACAGGCAGCTAATACAAGCTGACTTGCTTTTCAGTTCATGAGTTGTGAATCCTCACATGCACAATGAATGGAAGTAGAAAAATAAGTTACTGTATAAAAGGTACCAGTAATTACTCAGCAAATACAGTAAATTATTGTATGCATGGAAATTAAACATACTTCTTTTTTCCAGTGAGTATTTTACAAGTGTGGGTGACAGAAGCATGCAGCAGAATATATATGTGATACAACTGCCTTTTGCAGTATGTGTGTTTCCATCAAAGTTGGATTTTTTCCTCCTCCACTTCTCTTGATTGATTTGAACTGATGGGCTGTGAAGCAGGATTCTGAGCTCGCTAGTGCCTCAACAAAGCAGAAAAGAGAGGCATGAGAAACATCTATGAAAATTTATGTTGAAATCTCATGCTCTCCTTTGAGTTACTGAAGAGTGTGGCTATTTGGAGGGGAGTGAGACCCTCAGCTTCTCTGAAAACCCATAAGCACCAACAGACTCCAAGCAGACACTGCGGTTAGCTCAGATGAATCTGCAGGGGACATTAGGCAAGAGATCCAGATGCATTTGCTGAGATTTGTACAAAATCTGTCCTCAGAGGAGATTAGAAATGAGGTTCAGTTTTCTAACTGCGCAGAAATCAACTTCAAAATCAGCGCTACATCCTGGAATTTTAACAATGAACTTAGTAGTCACAGTCTCACAGATATTTGCCATTGTTACCCCACAAATTCTACAAAGTCTTTGTCATCAGTAATAATGGCCATGAAAATTATATGTTGCTCCTCCATACAATACTTCTTTGAGCAAAGAAATCAGCCCTTCACAGTGCAACAAAGAAAGAAGGAAAATCAAAGGAAGGGTACACTTTAAAGGCTATTTAAACTAGGTTAAAGGAATGGAAGATATGTGATAACATAAACCATGCTATCTTATCATGGATAAAAGTGACACTGTTTAAAAAAGGAAAAGAAGAAACCTTACTCCAAATACAAAGGATGTCCGAGTCCATGGGTGACTTAAAATTGTGATCTTCCAGAAACAGCTCTGTTGGCTGGCAACAAATGGCATGCCTTTAGATTTTTCCTGGTCCTTAGATCCCCAGAGGACACGTTCAATCAATTATTAGCACATTTGTGCATGAGGACCTGCCTTGAAGCTGATTCTAGTTCTGATTAAGATGTGAGAATAATGCAGCATGGAGCTTTCAGAAAAATGGATCAAAACACTGTCTTATACATGTTAGCCCATTCTGCTCCCACTCTGCTGCCTGTGGCCACCCCTGTCCAACTAATTACATCCTCGATCACTCTTGTATGATTTTCAGTACAACCATAAGAATGGCAGCTGCACAACACAAACCAGACACTCCAATGGGATGTCCTGCACCTCACACTAGCAAAACTCCACACTTAATAAACAAGGCATGGAAACCCACTGATAGAAGAGAGGTTACACTGCATTTCAAGGGACACTAGAATCCTTAGAAAAGAAAACAGTAACACAACAAAGATTACCATACCAATGAGGCTGCCCTTCATCCCCAATCAAAATAGAACTGCCCACATGACTGCTCCAGGTAATCAAGGGAAAGACAAGCTGAGAGGCCTAAATCTACATCCTTTATTCAGGATGTAACTCAACCTAAGAGGCCTAAATCTACATCCTTTATTCAGGATGTAACTCAACCTAAGAGGGCCAGGGAAAAGGAGAGATTGAGGCAGTGAATGACTGCGAGGAGGTCTCAGTGCTAACACCAAGAAGGGCTGCTCAGTGGGATTTTGATGATGCACAGTTTGGCTGTAAGCTACCAACCGAATACAAATACATATTCCAAAAAGAGAGGAATAAGTGAACATTGACTTCATACCTAACAACCAAACAAATGATTACTCAAAGTAGCTACTGATTGAATCAGTAGAAAATTAGGTTTTCAAACCTAGTTTATGTCATCCAACAGGCACTGATGGTAACATAACTTTAAGAAAAATGTTAAATCTTCAGAACCTGAGCACACACAAAGAAGTGCCACTCAGACTACTCTCTCAGCTACTGCCAAATGCTACTGAAAAGCACCACTGAAGAGCAAATTTCATCTTGGATGCATAAGAAATAGCAAATAGTGCCAAAGTAGGTAAGAGTGAAGAATCTGTGAGCAGGTTGCAATATCAATTTCACATTATAGTGGCAGTAAACATGTTGGTCTTCAGATTTATTTTAATGCCCCACCCAAATATCATAGAATCATAGAGTCATAGAATCATAGAGTCATACAATGGCTTGGATTGGAAGGCACCTCAAGGATCAAGTTTCAACTTCCCTGCCACAGGCAGGGTTGCTAGCTACTACATCATGTACAAGATTGGCTGCTCCATCCAACCTGGCCTTGAGCACCTCCAGGATCAAGGTATCCACAGCCTCTCTGGGCAGCCTGTACCAGCACCTGACCACTCTCTCCGTGAAAAACTTCCCCCCGACATCTAATCCAAACCTCCTCTCCTTTCGTTTAAAGCCACTCTCCCTTGTCCTATCGCTATCTAAATATTTACCTATTAAAAACACCAAAAGCTTTGGGTATTTCTCAGAGAATTAGGTTTGCAGATGTGTTGTTTGCATACAGTCTACCTGTGATCAGCTTAAACAAAAATTAAAAAATAATAATCCGCTCAGCAGCTCAAGAAAGCACAGCCCATGAATAGCACAGGGCTACATCTTCAGAATTCAGTATGACAGCAAGCTAGGGTATCAGAAAACACTGGATTTCCTCCAGAATTTTAACAAAGCACAGGCCAGCAGAGACTCCCAGTTAAACCCAGAACAGACACTATGCAGCAAATTCTGGAGAACTAAGCTCTAGGCGGCCAACCAAGATAACAGAAAATCTGAATCTGATTAATTCACATGGGATTTTCACCCAGAAAAGAATGTGCTAAAGAACAATCAAAGGCTTCAAGAAAAAAAACTTTTACCACGGCCTGTACCGGCAGAGCAAGGGGCAATGTTTTTAAACTGAAGGAGTGTAAATGTACATTAGGTATTAAGAAGTGTTTTTTCACAATGAAAGTGGTGAGGCACTGGAACAGGTGGCCCAGATAAGCTGTCGATGCCTCATCCTTGCAAGGGTTCAAAGTCAGGTTGTGCAGGGCTTTGTGCAGACTGATCTTATAAAAGAAGTCCCTGGTTGGGGTGTTTGGATTAGATGAACTTTAAAAGGTTATCTCCAAACCAAACCATTCTATGAATCTATGATTTAAGCTTTAGTAAATAGGAATGTTTTTACTTCCTAAGAAACAACCCTCTTTGTTTTCAGTAACTCAGAGTTAGACTGCACAGTCAAATTCAGTAGGCTTGTATGAAAAGAGGTGCAGAACCATGTATCACAGATCTTGTTGGCATAAACCAAAAGAGAGAGAAGAGAGAGGCTGCCACCAAGAACCACTGAATTTGACTTTGCTTGACCTTTGTTTTCAAGAACCAATGAAGGAGAAAAGTAATCTTGAAAACATAACTTAGGAGATAGGAAGAAAAGAAAAAAAAAATATTTTTTTCCCATGGAAAGAGTAATACAAACCTTATTCTCCACAGAACTTCAAATCCATTTTATATTTTCTAATCCCTTTTTAAAATTGAACCATACTTGGAATTTCTGTGAGATAACTGCATCTATGTGGCTAAGATTCCATCAGGAACTTCACACCCTTTATAGAATAGTCACCAGCTTTCAGGAAGTTAGTCTTTTGGCACATAACTTCAGCCAACAGAAGCTGTACATAACTGACAATTCCACAACTACATCTCACTCAAAACAATATTCACACTAGATGCTGCAAAACTGGACAAACATACTTCTTCCGTGCTGCTGTTTTCTGCAGAACAGTAAGAATTTTGTGGCTGTGGAGACTATAGACCCACCTAGAGGATTTGTAACTGAGCAGAGGTTATTGCATGCGCAAGGAATCAAGGATACAGCCCTCCACCAGTTCTTTCTCCCCTCTGAAGTCTCACCTATCAGAAAGAAAAAGCAGCGGTAGTGCTCATTAACCTATTTCAACATACACAGTGACAACTTCAACTGTTTTGCCGAGGTATGTCAGCCCATTCTGAAAACAAGTTCACATCAGCACCAAAGAAGTAGCACTAAACATCATTCTGGATAAAAAAAATGTGGGCTTAGCATGTTTTTTTTTCATCATAACTTGCTTTCCACCCAGGTGGGCAGGGAGAGGAGGAAAAATAAGTAAACAAGGGGAGGTAGTAGAGATTAGTTGTCATGGTTCCCAGTCATTGACAGATACTCAAAAGATGTAATCTCTTCCTTCTTCTCCCCCATATCAAATCTGCAAATCATGTTCTCCTCCTGTGCAATACATTCACATTTACCTGCAGACGAATGCAAAAAAAGACACTGAAGACTTTTAGAGACTCTTTTTTATTTTCAGGAAAAGCCAAAAAAGAAAAAAAAATATCACACATTAAAGAAATGAAATTACTTTAAAAAAAAGAGGAACCTCCACAGGAGTGCCCTTAGATTAAACTGAATCTTTGTATTCAGAAGCTGAGGCAGTGACACTGAGCAGCCTCTGACCCATTCTGGAGTAACTCCTCTGGAAACCACTTTCCCCTTCCAAGAACAAGTGCACATTTTATGAAACCTGAGGT
The DNA here is from genome assembly GCA_024606505.1 of Aquila spilogaster. Lineage (NCBI taxonomy): Eukaryota > Metazoa > Chordata > Aves > Accipitriformes > Accipitridae > Aquila > Aquila spilogaster. Next base: position 15,277 of record JANHGO010005374.1, read on the forward strand.
GTTGAAAAAAGCAAACAAACAAAGAAAACCAAACAAAAATAACCCTTTCTTGCTCCCAGGTACAAACACAGGCAGAAATCTGAGCAGGGAGCCATGAACCGCTCCTTGTCCTCATGCTTCCCACCTCATTTCCAGCAGGAACAATGCACTCTGAAGTCCCTCTCCTGCCCCAGGTGTCTCCAGGTGCCCACTCCCAGCAAGCCCACGAGAGCCCTTATGCACAGGACCACTGCTGTTACCCTGACCCATGCATTCCTTAATAACTCACTGAGAGGGACAGAGAAAACTGAGTAACTTTGGGCACTGGCTAGCAAATTGTATCTCTCTACCTGCAAGCTTTAAGTAACAGCTGACCACAATGCCAACGTCCTTTCCTTTATAAACCACTTCGATTTTCTCATATGTGCAAAAAGTCTCAGGATCAGGCTTCCCAAAGCATCCAACACTGGCAGCAACGTTGCATGTAGTGATATTCTTACACCTCTATTCTGCAGTCTTTTTCCCGCATGTAACGTATCCATAATGCACTACTGCAGCAAGCAGTTTCATTCCAAACTACCAAACAAACAACTCCGTAGCACTGCGAGATAACGTGAGAGGAGAGCACGGCGGGGGAATAGAGTAGCAGAAAGATGGTGCCCGCCTTCCCTTACGCCCGTCTCCCTTTGGGCTTATGGCAGCCAGCATCGCTCCATCCCCACACTCATAGGCAGGATAACCAACACGCTTTGACTACAGCCGTAGTAAAACCGTGCCGGTGGGCTGCAAGGGCAGCCAGGCGCACAGCCCCGCGTGGGTCAGGAGGAGAGGATGGTGGCTCTCCTCTTGGGGAGGGCGCGCCCGTAATCCCCGTAGCAGGGGCTGGGGATAACTCCACGACCTCCTTTCGGAAAGGTACCTCTCGATAAATGCCATCGCGTCGCTCCGGTGCCGCTTTCTCCGAGCATCACGCTGCTCACCCGAAGTGTGCTGCACCTCCTCCTCCATTAGCTATGTGGAGAGCCGCGAGCCTGCCACGCACAGCTTCCCTAGCTCGCACAGGCTCCCCGGTACCGCTGCCTTCAGTGCTTTCGAGGGTCATTACAGGTGCGGAACACAAATCTACGGCCGCCCGCACCCGAGCCCCTTTCGGAGCGCAGAACCACGCCGCTGAGCATCCTCACCCCCTGCCTCCCGCCGCCGCAGTGCCCCGCGGGACGCGCCGGTCGCGACTCTCTCCCGAGCCCCACTCCCGGGACGCGGCCCCTCGGCACTACTCACCCCGCGCTGCGGCCCCGCTACGGGCGGAGGTCTCCATGCGGGCGGGCGGGCAGCGCCCGCAAGCCGGGCATCATGGTCCGCCCTCCCTCCTCCTCTGCGCCGGTGGAAAGAGGCGGGGGGGACGAGGTTGTCTTCTCTTTTTTTTTTTTAATTTATTATTTTTTCTTCCTTCACTCTCTCCCTTCTCTCTTTTTTTTTTTTTTAAGTTAATGATGACAAGAGGATAATTAGCGCAGCTCCTTCCCCATCGCCCGCTTCTCCTCCTCTGCTTCTCCGTGCGCTGGAGCCGCGTTCCAGCCCCCCGCCCCGGCTACGGAGCGGAGAGGAGGGAGGGGAAAGGGACAGGGAGGGGCAGGCGTAGGGGAGGGATTGCGGAGCTCACCCGTTTGCCCGCGGCCGGCCGTGCCCCAGGATAGCCCCTTTGTGCCGAAGCCGCTCTTCGCCGGGGCTTCCCCGGTCCCACGCGCCGCCGAGGCTGGGGGGGAGAGGGAGAGGGGTCGGTTAAACGCCACCCTGGGGGACGCTTTGCTACCGCTAATTCAGAAGCTGTCCCCGTTCTGCTGTTCCTCCCCCAGCTCCGGTTGCGGAGGGCTGACAGCGTCCGCATCCAGCAGGGTGGGCTGCCCCTCCCGCAAATGAGAGCAGGGAAGGAAAAGAATGAGCAGAGAAGCGAAGCAAAGACGCGGAGGGATGAGATTGGGGTGAGCTGCAGCAGTGCGGCTGTCCCTGAACTCCGGGAGGTGGGATGCGAGAGGGGTGCTCTGGGTGAGGTGGCCCTCCGCCTGAAGCAGGGCAAGCTGATGGCAGCAGGGGAATCCAGGCACTGCGTCAGCGGCTGTCTCTCCCCAGCACCAGACACTGCTACCGACCAGAGCCACCACACGTCCTCACACTGGGGAGTGCGTGCTGCCCTGTGCGACCGAGCAGCTCCCGTTGTGAATAAGCTGCTGGGCCAGGCTGAACTTGTGGCACCCAACATAACCTTTTCTCAACAACGTATTGCCTGTGAGACTCAGTGAGAACACAGAGAGCTGTGTTAAACTACAGTTTGACTCCCAGCCACAGAGGTGTTAGTGAGAATGTTACCAGCTACTCACATGTGAGCCCAATTTCTGATTGTCAGGGCAAAGACAAGGTGACTAGAAGTTATCCTACTGAAAATGAGTGCAGAATCCTGGCTTCTCTCAGCTGCGTGAAGTCCTGCTAATGCCGTTTAAGAGCAAAATGGAAAAAATATATATTATCCACAAGCTAAAGTAAATCAAGAAAATAAAATACGCATCTGTAGCGCAATGGAGTTAAATAGTTGCTAGAGTAGCTGCAAAAGTGCTTCCCAACGATTCTTTCTCCCCCCATTTTGCAGTCAGAGAGCACAGTGTCATGAGACAGTGACATCCTAAGACCTACAGAAACCCCAGGCTGTGCCTGACCTGCCTGCACCATAAGTTGCTGGAGGGGCACAAGCAGTGTGCAGCATGAAGGTACTCATCTAGGTCTGAGAGGTATCTGCTGCAATGCAGAGGAAAGCGTATCTGTGTATCTGGAGGCTTTTTCCCTTGCAGGAGGTCAGAAACACAGACACAGACCGCTGAGCAAAGCTCAGGGTGAGAGGTATCCCTGTGTGTTGGAGCAGTGTGACAGCATGGGATGTGTTCATCTGATCGTACCCAAACACTGCTCCACCAAAGTTCAGTCAACCTGAAGAATGACTGCTTGAAAAATAACCATGAAAATTTCCAGTCCGCAGTTTCAGCTTCATCTTCTCTTTCACATCTCTCCATAAGAGCAATGGCATCTGCGGTGCTTGGCTGTATGTGGGAGGACTCGAAGGGAAACCCGAACACCAACACCTCTTTGTGCTGTTTTCCCACTCTGTACCATCAGCAAGCCTGATGGAAGCAGCGCAGGGTTTGTTTTCCCTCCTGCTGTTTGGTCCTGTGTGTTTCTGACCTTCTCGTTTTAGGAGAGATCAGCAGGGCATGAGGCTTTCTTCCCAGTGTGGGTGTTGTGTGGCTTGTATAGAGCTATGGCAGCAGCAACAATGGCTATTTTTAGCCTAAAGTAGGCCAGGCAGTTCCAAAAGACATATTAATAGGAGGAACATTTGAGAACAAAACAAGCAAACAAAGGAGACAACAAACTGAGAAATGTAAACAATAATGATCTTTTACCAAAAGCACTCTCCAAAAGACAAAGATGTAGAAAACTGCATTCTGCAGCTCAGGGGACATGACTCCATAAAAACATACGAACACAATCCTTCAATACCTGTTTCAGTACCTGTTGCATTTAAAACAGTCAGAGTACCTCATTCTAGCCTGTACATCTGGACTGGGCTTGTTCAGCCCGGAGAAGAGAAGACTCCAGGGAGAACTCATTGTGGCCTTCCAGTACTTCCAGGAGGAAGATCAACTCTTTACAGTCTGATAGTGACAGGACAAGGGGAACGGCTTTAAATGAAAAGAGGGAAGACTTAGGTTGGATAATAGGAAGAAATTATTGACTCAGATGGTGGTGAGGCCCTGGCACAGACTGCCCAGAGAAGCTGTGGGTGCTCCATCCCTGGAGGCATTCAGGGCCAGGCTGGATGGGACGATGGGCATCCTGGTCTGCTGGCTGGAAGCCCCGCCAACAGCAGGGGGTTGGGGCTGGATGGGTTTTGAGGTTCCCCACAACCTAAACCATTCTATATGGAGATGCCCAATTCAGCAATACTAAGTAAGCACGCTTATCCCAGAGAAAGCACACCTAGCCTGGTAGTTTAAGCAGATGTAAAACACTTTCTCAGACACTTCTAAGTTTTGAATGAAAGTATGGCTGGTACTCAGAATGCATTGAAATTCAGTGAGAACTGGCTGCCTAATTTGCTTGTAGAATGCTTGCCCACATTTGCTAGTGAAAACATAGAATCATGGAATTGTTGTGACCTTAAAACTAACCCAGTTCCAACCGCCTGCTGTAGTCTAGTTGCCACCCACCAGATGAGGCTGCCCAGGGCCCCATCCAGCCTGGCCTTGAGAACCTCCAGGGACGGGGCATCCACAGCTTCTCTGGGCAGCTGTGTCAGGACCTCACCATTCAGGTGGGAAAGGTGCTGCTCTCTATGTGCTATTCTCAAAAGTAGGCAGAGAACAGATATTGTAGAAAAAAAAAAATTTTTTACTGCTAAAAGCAACAAATTTTAGTTTTAGATCAATTATAATTTAGTGGGGGCATGGATATCTGGCAGCTCCTTCATCTAGTATTGGATTTGGAGAAATTGATTGCAATAATTCAGCAGTCTCTAAATCTTCACAGAAAAATGAGTACAAAGACATTCACCATGGCCAACTCAGGTACTTCCCGTAGCTGTTTTTTTACTGTTATTAGCTCCTGGCAGCAGTTTCTCCTCTTTCCAGAAGAAGTCCTAATAAGATACCTCACACTTTGACTCATCTTTACACATGAGTAATTCCACTGAAGCCTCTGTAGGACATACTCAAAGTTATTAGTTGCATGAGTGTTAGTTACATGTAATTTGTGTTACCATAAGCATTTATGAGCTTGTGTAGGTTGGAAGTAGCTTGTTTGGTTTACCAGGACCACTGATGGATGGTGGAAAGTGGCTTGGCAATCACCTCCACCAGCTCCATCAGCACCCATCCCATCTGGCCCCATGGACTTGTGACAGTCCAGGTGGAGTAGCAGGTCTATAACTGTTTCCACCTGAACTGTGAGGGGTTTACTCTGCTCTCCACCCCAGACTTCCAGATTAGAAGTCTGAGTACCCCAAGGATAACTGGTCTGACAATTAAAGGCAGACGTAAAGAAGGTATTCAGAATGTCAGCATTTTCCTCATCCTCAGTGTCATGTTTCCCACTGTATCCAGTAAAGGATGGAGATTCTTCCTAGCCCTCCTCCTACTGTTAATACATTTGTAGAAAAATTTTTTGTTGTCCTTTACCACTGTGGCCAAGTTTAGCTCATGCTGGCCTTCAGCCTTTCTGATTTTGTCCCTGCATATCCTAACAACTTCCTTGTACTCTCCCTGAGTTGTCTGTCCCTTCTTCCTCAGGAGATGGACTCTCTTTTTCTCCCAGAGTCTCAGCAAAAGTTATCTTCTGAGCCACGCCAGTCTTCTTCCCCTCAGGCGCATCTCATGGCAGAGAGGGACAGCCTGATCCTGTGTCTCTGAGACCTCCTTCCTGAGGAGAGTCCAGTCTTTCTGGATCGTTTCACCCTTCAGGACTGAATCCCAAGGGACTCTCTCTACCAGTGTCCTGAACAGTTCAGAGTCTGCCCTCCAGAAGTCCAAGGCAGCAGTTTTGCTGGGCTGCCTTTCTGACTTCACCATGAATCTAGAACTCTACCATTTTGTGGTCACTCTGCCCAAGACAGCTCCTGACCTCCACATCTCCCACCAGGTATAGATACACTTCATCTGAGCCTCTTGCCTCACCCTCAATCCTGTTGTTGTTCTCGTAGGCTCATCTCATACCTAATTTAAAGCCCTCTTTATTTTGCAACTAAAGACCTATGATCATACATTACTCTCACATCTTACAGAAGGGTGATCATAGTGACAACAGAACTATTCACCGTTTAACATGCATTTGCTTCCTGTTAATTTCATTAGGTGATTTCCTCAAAAATAAGAATCATCACTTGTTGCTTTATTCCTCTCATTCATAAATACTTTACTGTTGTCCCCATCTGACTTTTCTCCACTCCTGTATGTGTATACAAAGGTTGAGATGAACTGACTTTGGAGTCTTGTATATAAGAACTCAACAAAAGGCCCCACTGTTAACATCTGTTAATATATACAGGTTTATCCCAATACAGTATTCAGTTTGCAAAAGGGTAGACTTTCAGCAGAGATCATTCATCCCAGTTAGAATTTTTATTCTTTTATTGCCTGAAACAACTGCATCTACTTCACACACACACATCTCTGCATGGAGCAGGAATCATAGAATCATGGAATCATAGAATCATAGAATCATAGATGTTGGAAAATACCTCTGAGATCATGAAGTCCAACCCCAGCCCATCCCCACTGTGCTCACTAACCGTGTCCCTCAGTGCCACATCTCCACATCTCTTGAACACCTCCGGGGATGGTGACTCCACCACCTCCCTGGACAGCCTGACCACTGTTTTTGAGAATATTTTTTTCCTAATATCCAATCTGAACCTCTTCTGAACATGACAACAAAGCAAGGCAGTCCAAAATGCATCTGTAGGATTTTTGTATAAAACACGGAGATGAAAACTTTGCTACCAATGCTGCAAAAATAATTTTAGGATTGATTTGGTAACTTTTTAGCCAAGTACCTTCTAATAAGAACATTGGATTTACTTTATCATCTTTCATGGAATGACATTACACAGCACTCATCACTCACAAGAGAATTAATCAAACCCAACTGTTGAAGAGTCAAATGTTTTTTGTTGGAAAATTTGTGCATTTATCTATGTTGGTTTTTGTATTCTCAGTAACAGGGCACAGTCCTGTGATATTATTACCTGTTAAAATCTAACACTGCTTCTTTAGAACATACATTAAAAACATCTAAGAGTGCCTCAGCAGGCAGTCATTTTACCCAAGAATTTTCTGAGGGCAGAAAGGAAACTGACCTGGCCATTTACCATACACTGGCCTGAGTGTGGGAGTACCATAAGCCCAACTTCACAGCATCCAGCCTGAGAACATCCACCTCAGCTGAGCTGAGCTGTGGCCTGAGCAAGCCTCTCACTTGGCTATAATCAGAGAGGTGTCAAGGATTTCCTGTCACTCTCTGCAGTCTATACTCTGCATAGCTAACTAGGAAAATGTACCATCTGTTTAGACAACATAAGATAACAGTATTCCACTTAAATTTCAGGGGACAGAAGTTGCATAAACAATCCCTGCACTCATATCTCTTGTGGATGATGGATACTTTTGTCCAGATTTGACATTTCTTATTACACACTAGGTAAAAAATCCAGTTTCCTATTCAAGAGCAAAGGATTCAGGTGTAAAGTTCATAGAAGTTAAAGCTCACATGGGGGGAATAAATGTATTTTTAAAATCTTACATCATCCAGATATGAAACTCTTGTAGCTGCCAGTGACACAGAAGTCTTCACTGTGGAAGAAGACTCACTGGGAAGGGAAAAAGCAGCCTGGAAAGAGGGCTGTGAATGCAGCGAGCAACCTACCCTGCAACACTGCCATCAAAATTATTCACTCTTCAAGGAGTGGCAAATCAGCTCTGCTTTGCAGCAGCAGATTGATGCTTTCTAACAAAAACACCTCTATACACATAAATATACACACACAAGATGGCTGATAGAGAGTGATACAAATTTGTGAAAACCACCTCATAGCACTACATATGTTGTGATAGCAAATTGCATTTACATAATGAAGTGTACTAGCAGTTAAGCCCATGCTGAGTGGGTGTAAGCAGGTAGCACGCCTCAGCCATGGCTCAGAAATCCATTTCTTCAGCACATGGGGAAGTTTTATGTACCACACATTTTGTTTGTTTGTGTGTGTTTGTTTTTCGGTTTTTGTTTTCTTTAATTTTGTGGCATCTCGCTGCTAGCAAGAGAGCAGATTCACTCTCCATATTGTTAACAGCAAATTCATAATTGCTGTAGTGGAAGAGATGAGCAAAGCAGAATTTGCACCTGAGGGAGAGGTGC
>JANHGO010005375.1:9655-23208 GCA_024606505.1 Aquila spilogaster
TCCTTCTTTCCTTCTTTTTCCTTCTTTCCTTCTTTTTCCTTCTTTCCTTCTTTTTCCTTCTTTCCTTCTTTTTCCTTCTTTCCTTCTTTTTCCTTTTTTTTTTTTTTTTTTCCCTGAGGAAGTCTGTTTGCAGAGAGGGAGGTTGTGGAGTGCTGTTACGTTCTTGGTGCAGCCAACCCAATACCTCAAGCCACTCTTGCTCCTTGAGACTATAGCTCTTACACAAGCAAAAAGCATGTGTACAGGCTGCCATGCCCAGCCAGAAGGCAGCTGGGAGATCTTGGTGCTGGTATGCATTTGTGCTTTTCTGACTCTTAGATTCCATAGGATCAGTGTCATAGGGACGTGCAAGACAGGAGTTTCTTTTTTGAAGGAATTGCACTTTTGAGAGTGTTTGAGGTATGTTCTGGGGACCTGTTTGTATCACCTTTTTTGTATGGATTCCGAGGCTTTTATGAGGTAACAAAACTTGCTTCGTCCGAGCTGGAATATGAATTCAAAATTGAGCAGCTATTCCAGAAGAACTCTCCCAGGAGCGCTCTTATTTTAGAATGGTTTCCACACTAAGATCTGTTCTGAAATGCTTGACTGTAATTCTTTCCCAGCATTAGGCTTGGAGCTTGTTTCCAAGTATAGGAACTAGGACTGTATAACAGACTTGCTGTATTCAATCTGAGTATCTTCTGGTCCCATCGTGACGTAAACTCATTGACTAGCATGGTTGTTTATAACGTAACACTTGTTCACATGCTTGTTGACAGCCTGTTAGGATCTTCTCGTCCATTAATGCTGGTTTCTGAGGGAGGATGTCTTCTTTCCTGTATTTCTTCTCTGGACACGTAGCTAAGGGCTTACAAGAACATCTTTGAGGCCATGTGGGAAGAGTGCCTTCAGGATATGTGTTTCTAGGGTATGACACTTCGTTATTGCAGGGGTAGATTGAAGGACTGGTTGAATGGACAACAGAAAAAGTAATGCTTTGTTTTGGAGTCCACGTGGCAGAACAGGTACACTGAAAGAAGCGGACCAGTGTGTGGCAGGAATTTGTTGTTCTTGTAACTTCTTGAATTCCAGCTGCTTGTCTCTACTGCAGTTCTGCAGCTGTTAATGGGGAGGAAGCTGCTTTACGCTTTTTTTCCTATGCTCATTTTGAGACTCTAACTGCAGTTATTTTTTTTTGGTTTGTGTTGGAAATCAAAATGACTCCATATCTCTCTTCCCTGTTGTGTGACTGTCATTGCTACTGCAAACCACTGTGCTGACAGGACCTCATCACTGCTTCAGTAAAACTTCATAGCAGTTTGGAGGCCAGGTACCCAGTGGTGCTTATGAAATCTTTTGCATGTTCTCTGCATGCATCTCAGGCATCAACAGGTGTGTGGAGAGGTTGCAGGAATGAAAACGCACCTTGTCAGCTGCTGTGCTCTGTATTACAGCTGTGTACAATGCTTTGTCCCGCATAACTTGTCTACCACTTCATTGTGAGGCAGAAGCAATGTACTGAACTCTATAATAGTCTCTAGGAGTTGTCCAGGAAGGAGAATTTTGATAGCTTTTTTTTTTAACTGGAGTGTTGGTATGCAAGAATAAAGCAGTGAAGCTCAGTGGGAGGTGGGTAAGCATTACGTGCACGCACTTAAGATTGTAAAAAGAAGCTTTAGCACTAGTTTGTTATTATAAAGTCTGAACTAACGTTGGCTGCTTATGTAAAGGAGTGGACTTTGCAGGGTTATTTTCTTATTTAAACATCGGCTGGACACTGGGAACCGATTACTGTGAGTATTTGAGTAAGCTGTGTTTGCTTAGTGTGCTTGGCAACATTTCTGTCATTTAAAGTTTTAACTGCTTGAGCTATCCAAGCTCAATTTCAGACCTTCAGAACTTAATTAGGATGGTGAGATAGGTAGTCTTTATTAGTTATTGGTATACACGGTGTCAGTTGTATGTGTGGCCAGAAGTGAGTGTTCTATTATCTTCATTTAGAAAGACTGTGAATCAAGGAATGGCACTCAGTTCCAAGTCCTATCATAAATATTGCTTATTCCTAGAAGGACCATTTTTGCTGGAACATTAACAACTAGATCTGTCTGCAGCAGGTGGTATTCTGCTCCAGTTTTTCTCCCAGGTCCTGCAGAGCATACATCAAATGTGTGATCAGACTCTGCTCAATACTACAGCTCTTTCAGCTCTGATTCCGCTCAGTGAGCTGACGTCAGCGGTGCGTTGCTGAGGCAGTCATGTTTCAAAATGCTTCCTCATGTCTGAAACAGCGTGAAACTTTCTGGTTCTGACAGAGGTAAATTCACGTTAAAAACTGCTCTCAAAACAAGAATCCCTGAAACTTGTCCATCAGCAACATCAAAGGACAGTTTTCCATACAGTTGTAAAATTGGCAACAACAAAAAAGGCTCTATTTGAATTGCACACAGAACTTTACATGCAAACCCCAAATAGCCCAGAATTTGGTTTATCTGCAAGTTACAGTTTAGATTTTAATTAAGTTTTTCTTGTTCCCTGGAGTCTGACTTGAGATTTAAATTGCATGCAACAAGTGGTTCTCCTGTTGCTTCCTAAATGCTATGCAGGAGTGTTTTGGTTTTTTTTTCTTTCTTTCATGTCCTTTTTTTTTAATAATTGAAACAATATTTACACACAGATTGAATGTCATGCCACTCAGAGGACTGACTAACTTGAAGTGTCCTGGACTCTGCTGGGAACCTCTTCTTAGTTAACTGTTGCTTTAAGTCTGAAGGAAAAGGAATTTGGTTGCAAAACCTGGTGTAATTTAGAGCATTTCGAAGGAAGTGTTTTGTCCAGTGGTTCTGGCTTGGGCAGTACCCAGCGTCCATATCATGGTCTGTGCAATGACAGCACAAAAATGCGTGGCCACACAGCAAATGAGATTTCGAGGGCTGGTTGGGCTGAGAGTAGTAACCTCCTCCCATTACAGACATTACCTTTTGTTTTGTGGGATGGTTTTTCCTTGCTGGTTTCTTTCTTCATCTTTTTTTTTTTTCTCCTATTTTTCTTCCCCTCCTTCTTCTTTCCCCAACCAAATTGTTTTCCTGTCTTGGTTTACAGAAGTATGACAGCATAACATGCAGTTGGGGAAGTAGGGCTACTGGGTGAAAAGTGATTCAGCCACAAAGACAGCTGTGTGTATTTGTCCTGGTGTTGTCTGGGATTGAGTTAATTTTCTTCTCAGTAGCTGGTATGGTGCTGTGTTTGGGATTTTTGATGAACATAGTGATGATAACACAGTGATGTTTTAGTTGTTGTGGTGCTTACACAGAGCCAAGGACATTTCTGGGAGGGAACACAGCCGGGACTGCTTACCCAGGCTGAACAAAAGGATGTCCCACATGTCAAAGGAGGAGTGGGGGATGTTCAAGGTGGTAGCATTTGTCTTCCCAAGAAGCCATTCGATGTGATGAGCCCTGCTTTCCTGGGAGTGGCCAAACACCTGCCTGCTGATGGGAATCAGCAAATGAATTCTTTTTTCTTTGCTTGTGCGCGCAGCTGGAGCTTTACTTGTTGAACTGTATCTATGCCCAGGAGTTCTCTCCCTTCTTCCTTTCTGGTTCTCTGCCCCATCCCACCTGGGGATAGCGAGTGAATGGCTGCATGGTGCTGTGCTGAGCTTCTGCCCGATTCCAAAAAGCAGAAGTGATGGGCCTGTGTGTAACTAGCTTACCCCTTGGGAGACTCAGAGATGCTGTATTGCATTGGCTGGAAAGCAATAGCAACTCTTGATCAATGGCTTCATGACTGCGCTTGCAACGCAAGAGTGTTATTAAATACTTGCATTGGGGGAGGGGGGAAGAAAGGAACTGCTTAATGATACAGGGCAAAGTATGATTTAATTTTTTTTTTTGTAGTCTGATAAAATTGTGATACTGGAAGATCAATGGTTTAATGGGTATGACGTGCTGAACTTTGAAGGAAGGGCAATGCCACATGTTTCCATGCAATTCAGATGTTACACAGCCTGTGTTGTTTTGTTCTCTGTTCTGTGTTGTTGTTGTTTTAATTCTAAACTCAATGTGTTATTTTTTGTGAGTCTTTAATTGTTTGTTCTGCACCTCATTAGAGACAAGAATAGCATCTTGGAGGATCTTCTGAGGAACATAGAAGTGGAGCATGTGTTTGCATTTACAGAGTGATGTTACAGGGGGTTAACTGTACGGATTAGCTGTTGTGCAGGAGTAGATAGATGCTTTCCTCTTTGATGTTGTGTTGTTCTGTGGTGTGCCTGGACAATTACTGCACAAGATGAAATTCTTGGTTTGAAGGCTTCAACTTAAGTAGCCTTAAGAAATGTTTGGTGTCATTTGGTGTCAAGTCTTATTACCATATTAAGTATGTGTCTACACATGCGTGCAAGTATGTATTTGTCTATGTGTAAGAACATACGAGGCATTCTGGGATTTTATAAGGTTTTATAAGGGAGGGAATGTAATGCTTTAATTAGTGGGCAACTTATTATATTATTTATGTGTGTGTGTATATATATATATATAAATATATAAAATTTATTTACTTGTTTGCTTACACTATGTTTGCTCTTCGTTTCGTGCTGCAGTGCTTTCTGCCAGCAGGAAGCGGAGGTTGCCCCAGTTGAGCAGGCATGTCAGACTGAGGTGCCCTAAGCTTGGGATGGGAGCGAAGGGCTTCTATCAGCTGTGCTTCGAGTCCCTGCTTGCTTGTGTGGGCTGGGTTGGTTTGTTTGTTTGTTTTGGTTTTTGTTCTCAGGAGAAAGCTAAGTTTCATATAAAGCTAGTGCTTTTGTGGTCTAGTTTACATCCAGTCTTCAGAGAAGGTACGTTTCCCTTTAGTTTCTAGTACTCTGGTTGGTTGATCGGCCTTCCCTCTCTGTTAATATTACCACGGCTGAGTGGGTGCAGACACAATCCTCAATTTTCTTGTGATTCGCTAAAAAATGTTGAGGTGATGGTGTTGTTTTTTTCTTTTTAAATTCCCAGAAAGATTCTGTTTGGGTCGAAATATATTTTGAAGGAAGCCTTCCCCACTGTGGTGTATATGAAGAACAGCTCTTGCACTTCACTTATAAATGTGTGGGTTAAGCTATGTTCATATAAGCCCCTGTTGTATTTTAAGAGGGTAATGTCTGCTTTTGTGTTTGGTCATTATGGGTCATACCGGGAGGGAGTTGTTGAAAGGCATGTGGTCGTTTGTTGCATCTATTTCATATTTATCAGCAACCCCCACTGCAGGAGATTGTTCAGAAGTTAAAATGCAGTTGTTAATTTCTGATGATGTGTGGGTGCCTGGCGTGTTGAACGAGTCACATCTGTCACCTTTCTAGGTTGGAAGTGTGATTTTTAGGCTTTGAGTCTGTAGCTTTCTGTATTAAGTGGCACGCTTCTTATTAAAAAAAACACAACATATAGGGGAGGGCAGAATCCACAACACTGCAACTTCAGTCCGCTCTGCAACAACTCGCCATAGCAGAGATGTGAAAGTTGGTTGCAGTAGGCTTACTGTGCTTAAAGGGCATTGGCTGGGGCAGTAACGCTCTGTCCGGCTGCGAGTAATGCTGTTAGATGCAAGGCAGTGCATTGCAGCAGTGAGTGTACTATCTGTATTGTACCTAAGTTAAGTTTCCCAGTTTGGCTCCTGAATCACAGCAGGATTTTTTTTCCTCCTTTTTTTTATTTCTAAACCATAGCATGGAGTTGGAAGTGTTTGCTGAGCTGTGCTTGGTTGTTGTCTGTGAAAGTACTGGATGTTTTCCAGACACAAAGGGAGATTGCTTCCTGCTCTGAGAGGCGTGCAGTCCGCAGTTATGTCTGCGCTGCTGAAACAGGTGTAGTTATTACATTGATAAAGCAATCTTGCTGTAAAAATCCTGATAGTCAGTGCAGCTCCATGCAGCTGATATGATCTCAGGTGAGGAGTGAAATAACAGTGCTGGCTTTTCACTTACATGGAAGGAGACCTTTACAGCTCTGGCATTTTTTTGCATTGAAAAAGCATATTACATCTCAATGTAATAATGACATCTTTCTCTTAAGCAAGGAGGATGCACTCAAGTAGGATAGAGGAAAGGGGTACCATGCACAGAACAATATAATGAGATCCCTGACAGCCACAGGTTGTTTAAATTAGCTTTGTTTTAGTATAAATAAATGTGTTTTGTTCAGCCCTCCATGATGTTGCTTCCTTGTGTAATGCTAATAGGCTTGTACCCTTCCTCCTGCAGAAATAAGGGGCACTTTGCTACTTAATGAACTAATAAAAACAAACAAACAAAACCCCCACCACTGGATGTTTTGTCACCTGTGTTCTCTAAGCAGATTCAGCATTTGTGTTCTAATTATTTGTGGGAGAACCACCTGTGTTCCCGTTTCCCTACCTATCCTTTCAGCAGTGTACTGCTTATATTTGTGGTCTTCTGATTTTGGAGGTGAGCCAGGTGCCTTTTGATTACCAAAATGGCAGCTTGTATCCCTATTTTACTTTGATCTGACACTGGCATTTGTTTCTGTTCCCCCCACCCCCCCTTTTTTTTTTTCTTCTTCCGCGTTTGTAACAATTACTCTGTAGTGTAGCCTGGGAGTTATTTCTTTTGGCACTTTAACTTTCTGAAACTGGAGAATAGAGAAGGTGGAAAAACATTTGGTCACATTTCTGTAGATGCGTTGTAGATCAGGATCTATGTGCTATTTGCAGTACACCTTATCCAGGCTGCCTAATGGTTGGGAGGACTGGGTGACTAAGATCTTCCCTAATCCATTTGCCATAGAAAATGTGTGCCTTTTATTATTCTAAACTTTGGACAATTTTAGTTGGGCAATAAAATAAAAGGCTTATTCTGTCTGGACAGAAACCATGGTTATGGTTCAGTGCTCCACTTGGCTTTTGTGGGTTCTTGTCTTGGCTCTGCCATGGGCTGCAATGGGCAGCCACAGGCAAGACCCTTAATCCCAGCCTTCTGTGGGCTTCCTTGCATTCATTGTCTTGTGTATCTAAACAGCAAGTTCTTCACGTTGGTAGTCTTTTACAGTATGGCTGCATCATATCATTCAGGGTGAGAATCTTTATTCTGGCTTCTAGCTGTTACCATAAGGTATCTTGTAAAGCTTGTGCTTTTTTTTTGTTTTTCCCCTCCCCGTATTTCCTTTCAAGGGAACACATTGAATTCCTTTTCATTTTGGACCTCTTTTATGGGGAACTGAAAGCTTTTTAGACGTTCGTTTCCTTTCTTGTTTGGGAAAGGCAGATATGTGTTGGGTTAAAACAATAATTAGGCCTGGCTGTTTATACAGGTGGGGAAGCATGTGGGCAGAAGAAAACTTCTCAGGGTGAACTGGGAAGGGAAGAATAACGCTTCTTTTTTCCCTTTAACCTGCTGATGAGGTTGAGGTTCACAGAAGCTTTCTAGTGTTTGACGACATCGTGACAGCTCCTCCTCTTCGTGAGACAAAGATGGTTAATTTCGTATGCCAGTAGTGAGTCATTGAGACTCAGCTGAAAATTTCAACAGGTATGTAAGCATAACTTAAAAAGAATGGAATTAAACTTAAAGATGAGTTGTAATTTGTTGTAGGTCTACATGAAAATATTCTGTAATCTGACTTCCGTGAATATGTGGGTGGCTAGATTGGTGGTCAGACATCAGCCTTGCATTATCCATAGCTGCTCATATACTTCAGAACAAATACTTTACCTCTCTCTGGAGCCTGTTTAAACAGATTGGTTAACTGAAATTAATTTTGTCTGTTGTTTGCTCATATGTTTGTGTTGATCTGTTCTGATGTGGAACTTAAGAAATGAATGGCTTCAGCTTAATATGAGTTTGTGTGCCTGGCGTCCAGCCCGTTACCCTGTCTTTGCAAGGTGGTGAATCGTGCATGAATTGCTTACAGAACTACGTTTGTCCCAGAGAGCTACAATAGGAATGGATGTTCTTGGGGTCATGGTACTGGTAAACCACTTGGTCTGGTAGAAAGGAAATGAAATTATAACCTACCACCTTGTGCAACCACTTTTTAAATATTGCCACTCTTTGCATTGATTCTGAGTAACTGTTTTGTACCTTAAGGATTTGTAACATACAAACGTATTTTTTTCTATTACAGCAGGGTATTCCTTTCAATTCCGTTAAGTGTTTACCATTTTCAAACCACTGGAGCTATCTGTCAGTTGATTCAAGGCAGTTTTCCTTGCACAAATTAATATGGCACTGTGCGTGTAACCACAGACTCTGGAAGCAGGCTGTCCGTTGAGATTTCTGGTATTTTCTGATTTTAGAATAAGCAGAAGCAGCGCTGAAGTAGCCTCTTACGTGGTATTGCAGTTGGGCTTTGCCAAAATGAATAAGTGCAAGGGCAGTGCTTAAAAATAGGGATGGGGATGTGGCAGGAGAAAACCATACTTGGATGTTTCACATTCTGTGATGCAAAGTACATGGCAAGAACTTTGCTGTTGTTGTTTTAAATGTAGTAGGCATCAGTTCTCCCCCATCCCCAGTGTTAGGCTTGGTGCAATCTTAGAACTGCGGGGAAAACTGAATATTTGTCCTGCATGTGCATAAACTTTTTTAGAAGAATGCGGGTGAGGGGGTTACTTCCTTGAACACCTAACTCTGCTTCTGCTTTGAGTAACAGTTCAGGTCATGAACGGGGAAAAAAGAAACCGTAGTGTCCCCTTTTAGATTCTGGATGCCAAATGTGTGTGAAGGGAGCAAGGTCTGTTTCTGGGTTGTTTTTTTTTTTTCCAGTTTATTTTATTCCTCCTTGGTTTGGCAGACGGCTGTCTAGCCAATAATAGTAGATTATGCAGCGATGATGGTTCCAAAATCTTAATGGATAAAATAGTGGTTCTACATCATTTGGAAAATTTGGCTTGCAAATTTTCTCCAGGACTTCAACTAATACAGGCTTGACAAAGGTATGCTTGTTTCTGATCGGAGTTGTTTCCAATTTCTAGCTCGAGTTCCAGATGTTACATTAACTCCGAAGGACACAAATCTTAAAATAAAAAGCTGGAAAGAGACTTTCTCCTTTTTTCTGCACTAAATGTGTGATGTGTGTCCTTGACAATCTATTTGTAAAACTGCTCAGAAGTAACGAATGCTAGATTGAACTGGTGGCAGATGCTGTTTGTTGGAACAAAACTATAGTCATGTCAAACTCTAATGTAGGTTCTACAGTACGACTTACTTTTCTTTTAACAATTAAAACGTGTTCCCAAATAGAACCATCTTGTTAAGGGAAACCTGGCACATGGTGCTGTGCTCTTGAAGGTAGCGGTAGGGAGAAGTTTTTAGTGACAGGTTGTGGTAAGGACTTTTGACTTTTGTGCAATTTATATGGCTGTCTTCTAGTCAAATATTCTATTTTTTGTTTTATTTTGGTGATAGCTTGTTAGGAGGGAGAGCAAATGCAAGATGAAGTGAAAAGGATTAATTAAGATAATAGAATCTGCAGTACTGTGCTTGTATTTATATCATGGATAATACTTAATTTGCTTCCTTATGTGTAGCGCACATATACCATAATCTACTTGGAGCTTTGTAAATCACTCCTTGCTGGAGATGATTCTGTTTCAGCCAAGAGCATTGATTAAACTAAATTCATTCCTTATGGCTCCTTATTTTTTTTCCTCTTCGAGGCCAGTGTTTGTCCTGCTGGAACGACATAAAGGAATATATTTTTTTTTCAGCTGTCTTCTGTATTATTCTATATGTCTGACTGTTGTTCAGTGTTGCGGAGGCAAAGGCATGACACTTCTGAAAATGGAGCTTTCTCTGAAACATCTGGTCAGAAATAGCTGGAAGTGAAATTTTCAACACAGATTCTGTAATGCTTCTTCAACTTTTTGTCAAAAGTTTGCCAAGGGTCTGAAAAGAAAATAAATCTGACTTCATTTTGTGTTAAAATGGTCATAGTAAACAGAGTAGGAGTACGCTTCCAAGATCTGCAGAAGTTCCAGTGTTACTTCGTCTTAAAAAGGCATCAGTTCTTAAGGTTTTCATCATCTGGGTGGGATTATCAGTTTCTCTTACTACCTGCAGTTTCTGTTTCTTTCAGAATGCATTGAATCGTGCCCATTTATCTTACTGTAGTTGAAAGGATGCATGGAATAATATTGAAGTTGTAAAGACTATTTCATTAGGTTGTTAATCTGGAGTAGGAATCTAAAAGTTACCTTGCAAATGAAGCAGTGAGAAGGGCAAGGGGGGAACCTATCTGTTGTGTTGCATCAGGTTTTGCATTGACAAATTCAGTATGTGTAGAAGGACTGCAGAAATTCATTGTGTGTGTGTTTGCTGTACAGAATTTTTGAAGAATATTTGTTTTTTTTCCCTAAATTAAACTTCAGGCTTAAATTGTTTCTGACTTTGTGAACTGTGAGTGTTTCAGTTGGTTAAAAGAGGTGCCATAATGCCATTGCATACAGCTCTTTTCATAAATCATGAGACTGTGGTCGCATCCTGTGCTCTCTGGGACATACCTGCACTCTACTGTTAATGCAAATTAATTCCAGCATTATCTTCAGTGGTGGTACTGTTAACATGCGTGCAAAGCGTGTGGCTAGCTGGGTGAGCTATAGGTAGGTGAGTGAATGTTGCTCTATGGGTGGTGATATTCTTGCTTCAGAGACTGGACTGCATTCCTTTATCAATCAGCTGGCATCTACCAGTTGTCGCTGTGACACATTTTCTTCTGTGGATCCCAATACCTTTTGGAAAGGTCTCCCACTGGTGGCTATATTAACTCCAGCTCCCTGGGTTAGTCCCCAACTATTACCTAACAGAGAGCTGACAGTAAGTCTCTCCGTTGGACAGAAGTGCTTGAGTAATGTTTTCCCTGAGCATTTACTTTCCTTTTAAATTGGAGCTGTGTGTGGCTTGCTCACTGATAGGTCGACTGTATCGCAAATTAGGGAAGATCAGTCTTGACTCTAGGCTGGAGATCGGTACCTCCCGCAGAAAATCCTACCAGCAAATTTATGCTGGAAGTAACAAGAGGGAATGGTTTCAAGTTGTGCCAGGGAGTGGTTCAGGTTGGATATTAGAAAAAATTTCTTCTCGGAACATTGGAACAGGCTGCCCAGGTTGGTGATGGAGTCACTCACTGTCCCTGGAGGGTGTTTGAGAGCCGTGGAAACGTGGTACTTAGGAACATGATTTATTGGGCATGATGGTGATGGGTTGATGGCTGGACTAGATGATCTTAGTGGTCTCTTCCAACCTTTCTGGTTCTGTGAGCATCTGAAAGGGTCTGTGATAGAGAGCAGTAAAGTAACAAAGTTCATGCTCCAGCCTAGCTGAAGAAACAAAATAGTTGCTGTGCTACTTGTCTCTAAAATGTTGCACTTAAGGATGCTTCAAGAAAAACAGTTGTCATTCCTGTACCATCAGCATCAAGCTGGCTCTCTGAATTGGGATGCGTGTAGGTTATATACAAAAGAAGGCAGATTCAGTCGGTCTGTAACTATTTTTGTAGGTTGTGTGTTCAGGAATTCAGCCTCAGAATATCTTACTTGATTTCTTGAAATAGGTGTTGAATGTCTAGATATTCAAAACTGAAGAAAATCTGGGAGGGAGTAGAAATGTGGGGCCTTGGAATCTTAGAAGATTTGAGTTAAATAGGAGCTGTTTAAGATTTTTGGTTCTGTTTTTTGCAGCTCACTAATTCTGTGATCTCATGGTTGTTAACTGGTTTGTTGGAGTCTGTTTTTTTCCTGTGATACATAACCATGATTAAAGCCCAAACATGGGTGATGTGAGAAACATGGCTGAGGTGGGAAGGTGGCACCAAGACTTGGAAACAAGTTTTGGGCATGCTGAGGTCCATAATGGGTAGGAGAGGAAACCAGAGGCCACATAATTTTGTGGGAGAGGCTTTGGCCTTGGTTGCCCTTCTTCTGTCTGTTTTCTCCTGTCAAAATAGGCAGGTCTTTCTGCAGATGCAAATGAGAGCTAATCTCTGTTCAGAATGTAAGAAGGACCTTTACAGGTGGCTTTGTGCCTTAAATATATATACAGTGCCACAGAGGGGTTTGCTTTACTCCTGCAGGAGGTGGAGAAACTCTTCAGTGTTACAGTAGGTTTTCATTTAACATGTACTCTAGCTGGTGCTGCAGTAGAGATGCCAATGTATTCTCATAAAAAGCCATTCTTACAGATAGCAATTGTTATCCTAGCTGGCACGTTAGACCTGTGAGGTGCGGCTGGCTGGTTGTTCATCAAAGCTGGATTGTGAAAGGTGTGGGATTTGCTGTCTGTACTTAGGCTGGGATTTTCAGTGGAGCTTTGGCCTTCATCACTGAAATTTGATGGTAGTTCTCAGTTTAAACACCCTTGGAACTCAATACAGGTTGAAATCTAACCAGTACCAAACTCAACAGTTGACTTGTGAGCAGAGCGTGCTTTCAAAGTGCTATAGTTTTCAGAGCTTGGTATTAATTCCCACTTGGAAGAAAAATTTCTTAATCCTGAATAGACACCATTATTTGCATTTAAGCTGTCATGTACACAGTACTTCTTCAGAAATGCTGCGCTTGAAATCACAAGTTGTAGCAGGTCCCTCAGAAGAATAAACGAGCTGTTGTGAACAGTGTACTTCTGCTTTTTACTATGTCAAAACTGGAAAATCCTATGGCTATTTTAACCTCTGTAGAATGCACAGATGGGAAACCTGAGGTCAGGAAGAGGTGGAGGTTCAGACTGCAGAGATATCTGTTTAACATTAGCTAGACAGAATTGCATGAGACTGCAGTCCTCACAACTGTTTGGCTGAATACCAGTTGTGCATTACATACAGAGAGATAGCCAAGAGCCAGGAGTTTTGCAATAATGTTTAGAAATTTCCTCTTTTTAACAAAACAGACCAGATGAAAATTGCTTTCTTCTCCAGTGAATTGTGTTCTCCTCTAAATAAGACAGCTAAAGTGCTTGTGAGTCTTATCTTATGCATATCTGAGCAGCTTCATCTAAGTTTCCCTGAATCTCTGCTGATATTCAGTTTTTTGTTTAGTTATTCAGCAGCTCTCTAAACACTGCTCTGTGTGCTGCTTGGTGGTCTGTGCCGTGTTGGCTGCTCACATGGGCTTGGCTGTCCTCCTTTCCAGCTGCTGAACTCTGCTCAGAGATGATGAAATGTGCTGTTCCATGTAACTAATTTCAGTATTTGCTACAGGGATATTAAGGACAGTCTGCGAGCTATTGCCTCGTACACCAGGAGGGGAGTGCATGTGGTGTGCTTAATGGGTGGTCTGTGGGAAAAGAAAGAAAAGATTGAGGAACCCCCCCCTTGAAAATATGTCCATAGGAAAATGATCTTAAAGACACATAGGGAGCTTGTTTCCAGCCTCTGCAGAAGTGGGAGCGTGCTGGATTATGCCCACCAAATCCAGTGGTTTGCCTTCTCTGGTATGTGAAGGCTTTTTACTTGAAGTAGGTAATGTAATTACTCGTGGAAGCAAGAGAAAACAATGAGTGAGTTTGATCTTGTGAACACCTTCCTACTAATAAGAAATTCTGCAGTTGTCAATACCTTACATAAGTCTATTTTAGACAGGCA
>JANHGO010005376.1:0-23208 GCA_024606505.1 Aquila spilogaster
ACCAACCTACATTTATCTCTAATATTGAAAGGCTTAACTTAGAAGTTTGTTTGATTTACATTTTAAGTTAAATCCAACAGTTTTAACATGAAATAGAAGAAAGCCTGTGAGCAGTAATATAGAGAATCTACTATAAAATTAATAACAATTTGGAAAAAATCCTCTTTCCATGAATCCAAGAACCTTTGTTGCTCTGCAGAGACAAAAAGCAACGAATACAACCCACTATAGGTAAAGTGAATTGCTACTGTCACTCTCTTAAAAGAGTAGCATTATTTAAAGTTTTTACTTCTGAGTATTTTTTTCTCTTGCTCTACAATAAATATTCATGTCAGTTCTCATATCCTGACAAGACTCTGTTGACAAAATATGAATAAAATACGCATAATAATTGTTTATACAATATGTTTATAAGATTGGCTCTAAAGGGTTCAGCATAACTAGCTCAGTATATCACATTACTATCATTATATTAATAATTTTATTTTTGAAAAACACTGTTACTAAGATAATGTGGAAATAAATAATGATTTCAAAACAGTACAAAAAAAAAACAAGCTTAAAACACAGTGATACTGTGTTCTTTTTATATGCAAAGAGATTCTTCTTTTTACTGCTTGGGAAATACAATTAACAAGCCAAAAATATAGCCTTTGGTGACGAACATGTGGTCATGGTAAACATTACATTTAATCTTAGCTAAAATATTTCTCAACCTTTCCTAAAAAGCAATGTTTTTATTTTTCATTTTAAAAAAGAAATGTTATATTCTGTATTGAGTTTCATCTTAGAAAAAGTTAAGAGTTGGCTACATTTCTTTCCAGTGAAGACATAGCAGGATAAAAATTAGATCAGATTCTAAAGCACTTTTTCAACCTGTTAGATACTTCTTTTTTGTGTTCATTCCAGATTGGATTTCTAAAAGATTAGATATTTAACTCACAATGTTTTCATTTATTTTGAGTTAAATTTTTTTTAGATTTTTTTTTCTTCAGTGAGCAATTCCACCCTTAACTTGAAAAAAGTCTCTTCACTGGGTTTAATCAAAGCTAATTAAAAATAGTTTTCCTGTGGGAACTTAACAAGTCAGTATTTTCCACCAAAGATAATTTAATCAAATATTTCTGAGCTATATTCATCATTCCTTTCTGTCTTGCTACGTATTGATATACAAGAGCATTCTGCTGAGATGTGATTTTGTAAGTTGATAAGAATAATGAAATATGTGGAAAATTATAAGAGCTTAAAAATGCAAAATGGCTGCTTACATTGAAATGGTAATGTCATTTTTGCATGACTCATAAGCTTAAATTGACTTTATGTGTTCATTCTAAAACCAGAACAATTTCGGGTTAGAAACATTTAGACCAGTGTGCATGTTTTTCCCAGTGTTTCCAAATCCTTCCAGAGAGTTCATTTTCTCTTAAAACTACTCACTAATTTCTCATAATTGTAGATCTGACAAATTGCAGACTTCGAATTTATAGGGGGCTACTTCTGTGATAACATCTGTGGAAAGTGCATGCCAGCTGTCATATATACATCCTTGACCTGCCATCGCAATGATGGTACTAAATAATCCACCTTAATATTCGAGAAAAATGCATTTGGAAGATAAAGAATGTCAGCAGAACTCCAGTTTATTTTGTTCAGTCTCAGTCATTCACAGAAAATGTTTGCTCAGTGAGAAATATGACACACGTAAACCTATATTTTCTTGTATGATGCCATCATACATATTTGAAGCACGTTATTTTTTTATTTTATACCAAGACAGAGAATAATCATAATTTTAAACATTTTGCTGGAAATTGAAATAGCTATCCCCTATCAAAGGCATCACATGTATTTGCTTTGATTTAAATGATTGCAAATTTTTAGCACATAAGAGAATACATCAATTTCTTGACACTTCCTTCAAATTGACTTTTAATGTGCAACCCCCCCAAAAATGTAATTTATCTTTTCCCTTCCCTAAAAATCACCTTTTACTTTACTTTCACTATGACTTCGTTAATGTATTCTACATTAAATATAATTGTTTGTACCTAGAAAAGGAATCAAAAATTTTAATGCCACTGTTGCAGATGTTTAGCTTAGAGCTAAGAAATATAGCTTTTAAAGTTACTTTAATTTGCCTGATTTCATTTAAGATATGTAAGCTTCAATTAAAGTAATTATATGCATTTTAAGAACATGCCTAGCATCTTAACTTGAGACTACAATAAATAATTTTGCATGTGAATATCAATAAACAATAATCAACCTCTAGTTTTCTTGGCTATCACACATCAACAGCAAATCTCCATGTGTCAAATCTATTAAAGCTATGGTTTATTAATAAACTTTAAGTTGCTTTTCTGACTTCATAATTCAATATATAATCAACAACACATGCCATTTATATAATTAACTTTTTCTTCCAAAAAATAAATGTGAAAAGAACCCCTCAAATTGTAAGCAAATAAGTCTTTGTAATTATTCAGTATTAATGGAAAAGCTCTATACTACCTGTGGCATGGATTTCTTACTGCCCAGTCACAGTACATGACTGATGTGAGTATGGATTACGTGATTTTGTAAATGAAATATAAGTGGGAGAGAAAGGAAAGGAAACAAACAAACAAAAAAATAGCTAATGCCTAGGCATCATTATCTACCACTGTCAAACTGATGCCCAGCCAGTTCCTGAGCTAACCCACCTGTATCTCCTCATCTCTCTGTGTTGATGAGCATGGTGTTATAAGCCATAGAATCTCTCTTTGGTTAGTTTGAATCATCTGCCTAGTTGTGTCTCATCAAAACTTCTTGCACACCCCTTAATCTACTCACTAAGGAGCAGGGAAACAGAAAACACTCCAGTGCTGTTCAAACACTGCTCAGGGATAGCTGAAACACTAGTGTGTTTTCAGTATTGTTTTTGTCACAAATTTAAGATAAAGCATCACATGAACACTCGACCAAATCCAGAACAGAAGGGTAAGAAGAATAATCAATACAATGTCCTTTAGTATGTTAAAGTTGACAGACATTACATTATTCAAAAGGAAATCCATTAAACAATCGTGACCACATTCGGGAACTTCTGTGAAGGAAATATGTTGCCATGCCCCTATGTTTCTTCTTCTAAATGTGAAGTCCACACAGTACATCCATGTTTTTTATCCCAAAATCAGCCAACTCCAACCAACAGTGGCCAAATATTTAATCACGCTTTCCCTAAAATGCTACAGAAATAAAAAAGGCCTTACACTCTGAGCTTCAAAAGCATCAGCAAGACACATAATTACATTTTCAGCCTAGTGAACTCTACCCAACTACAATTAAACAAAGCTGCTAGTTATTAAATCAAGGATCCTGATTTACTGAATTCTTGTCATTTTTGGTAGTGCTGACTTCCCTTCTGCATGTAGTATGTACTATACATGCTATTATTAAGATTAACCAGTATTAAAAATGGTGTAGATCATTAAACATTTTTAACATTAAATTTTAAAGTACTATTTCCATTTACTTTGGCAAACTAATAATGAGGAATATATTGTGAATTTCATTTTAGAGTTAATAGGATCATTAAGCTTGGAAACCTTGGTATAGCTGAATAAAAAATTGTTTTATTGTCATTGTAAAGGATGGAGAAAGTAAAAAAATATATTAATGGAAAAAATAACTGGCTGAATATCTTTTTTCTTTAAAATCATGGCTTTCCTTTTTAGCTTCTCAGCCGTTTTCTCCTTGGAAGGTGGAGGTGCTGATGATATGAGGCTGTGACTAGAACTGTTAGGAGAAAATAATTATTACTTACTTCAGAATCATTCATTTCTTTCCTCATAAAGGTATAATTATTTTCTTGATAAGTAGGAATACCAGTTCTTTTTCTTACAGTTGTGGAATCAAAACTTGATCTTCTGCTGTCTGAAGGGAGGATGGTCTACATTTGTGTGATTCATATTAATGGAGGTCCAAAAGTGAGGACTCCACAATAATCTGAAAGCTTCACTGCCTGTAGCATTAGAAAGGTTTGTTTTGTTTGTTTGGTTTTGGTTGTTTGGTTGGTTGGTTGATTGGTTGTTTTTTTGGACTATATTTCAGTGCACCTGAAATTATTCAGGATTGATTGACTGAGGATGCAGAGAACTCTAAACAGTTTTCCAAAATATGTGAGTGCCCTTTAGGACTTTGAAACTGGTTTCACTTGCCTCTAAGGGTATTCCCTCCTTCCCCAGAGTTTACTTTATATAAAATAACTGGAGTAATTCATTTCTGTAGGTGATGTTTCCTGCAGCTCTGTTCCTCTTTGTTCTTCTCCTTTGGACTTTCTCCAGTTAGCTTCTATTATACGTCTATTTTAAGATCTGAAAGGATAACTTACTGTTTAATCTGACATTTTTTTAATTCTTGCATGTGTACTAAAATACACATTGCATTACGCTTTACTCTAGAATTTATTTCTTGAATAAAAGAAAGGACAAATACTGAGACAATCTTTTCCTTCTATTTTTAGACGACCTTAACTTTCAAAAATATCTATGTGATTTTCCATCTCAATTTATACAGGAACTCTTGTGTCATCAGGACCACTCTCCTATTTGCAGGCAATTATTCCATGTAATTCACGAGCTCATCTCTGTTGAATGGGTTTATTTCCTTCTTAGTCCTGTGAAATGGAAGATTACTCCTGCAGTTCTCACTTCCTTTGTTGTGCATATCAAATTCGTTGTGTTTGTCTCTTACAGATTGAAGAGCTCCTTGGAACATTTCAGAGTCTTTGTCTTTCTAATGTGGTATTTATACATTACAATCAAGTCTCAGCTTCTTTCAGAAGAGTGTGCCATTAGTCCATTGAACTGTGAGAGATCGTACCTCTTCAATTTAGTTTCCTTTTCCTTTCTGTTTTTCATTCTTATTTTTCTTCTCCTCCCCATAGTTTGCCACTTTTTTTTTTTTTCCAATGCAGAATAAAAGCAAATTCTTCAATACTCCAGCAATAGGAGATTTCTTATTTTTCTTTATGTTTCTATGGGGTGAAAGAAACTCGGGAATGAAATGTAATAGAGAGAAGCTAACAATCCTGAACAATAATCTTGCCCTGGAATTTGTGGTTGGCATTGAAGTTATCTATTTTATTAAATTAGCAGCTGAGTTTCTAGCGTGGAGTCTTTACAGAATAAATAAAAAGACAGGGATTTTCTTTTACTTTTCAATGAATAATCTGAATATCAACTGCAGGTAAATGTAGGAAACCTTTCTCTCCAGAAATTATGTCATAATCTGGTTCTTTGTTCATAATATTTTCTGTGACTATGATATTTTCTTTTGCAAATATGACCATTCCAGGAAGGATTTGAAAAATAGTACACTATATTTTGTTTTAAAAGGTGACCAAATACTAACTAAAATTAATAATCTTAAACTGACTTCTGTAGCAAACAAAACAGAAAACAGTTATATAAAAATTAATTTTCTAATGATGTAAATAATTAGGCTTCCATTTTGCTAGCTCATAAGAAGATGGCATCTTTCCCAGTAAATTCAGTTTACATTTATATAACTGTTTTCTGAGTAGGTAGAAATAAAACTAAATCTTTAAGGCATAAGTAGATGTTAAAGAATGACTGAAGACTGCATTCTATGTTTACACAATGCTACTGATTTAACTAGCTGAGGCTGAGTAGTGAATAAAAAATAGATGGTATGGAAGTTAACTACTGCAGAAAACAAAGAGAGATGAAAAACGCATAAGAATAATGCTTCTGAAAAGCAAAAGCATGCCAAACATGAATTTTCTTCACAGTTTTGGACTGAATAACACCAGTGTAAAAGAAGAAGCAGAAACGTCACTGTATAATGACATAGGTATATATTAGAATCCTGAAAAAGCACTTTATATGTGATAAATAGTTATGTAGTATAAGGCATAAAGAATATTGCCAAGAATTTTCTACAATAATTATTCATGACAAATAATGCTGCAGAAGCTACAGGATGAGCTGTCAGTATACATCTATCAAGTTATAAAATATAAGAATATAATTATTATAAGGTTGTTCAGTTTAAATAATGCTTGAAACAAGTATTTGTAGAATTTTAAAAGTTTTTTTTTCAAGGAGAGCCTCCTCCAACTGGGGAATCAAGCAGGAAATTAGAAAAGTGTGAGTGTACTGTAGGCCTCTAGAGAAATGATACTGACCTCATTGTGAGATTGTCTTTATTTTTGTCCCAAAGATTGAAAGAAAGTAGACTGAAGTCAGTAAAGACTCTAAACTGAGAAGTAACGGGCACAAGCCAAGTATATTTCCATTCTATAAGTATATTTTCCATTTTCCATTTTTCCTTTTATCAGTTCAATCTGTAGCTGAGAAGCAGATACTTTGGGAAGAAGAGTGTTGCTGGATTGAATTATCTTGTCATTGTCAAACTTATTCTGACCATACAGACGTTAGTTTCAATCCACATTTAAGTCTTACTCTTGCCTCTTATTTCCGATCTTATGAGTCTAAATTCACATTGCCTGAACTTTTGTTACTTGGCCATAACTGTGCCTAGGAAAACATGACTGACAGTTAAATCTGGAACTCATAAGCTGTTCTAGGATTCATTTTACTTGTTTTTTTTTTCCACTTTTATTTTTCTATTAGAAAGAAATGTTTAGTCGCATCATAGGATCAGATACAAGTAATGCTGAAGTGTTCAACAATAACATTAGGTAAGAGAATTACTGTTCTATCCTTCTGTTTGTTCACATATACATAATACAGTACAAGACAACAGCACAGATTTGCAATGCCACACGGGATTCTATCATTTTGATGTTTTTTTTTCTTAATTTCTATGTGGATTATCTTCTTTCTGTGCTAACTACAAATCAAGAAGAAACTTTCCTTCTTTGCATTATCTTTGACGTTTTAATAATTGAATCTATTTATGACATCAGCACAACAGAGCTGACACAGCAAAAGTGAGCAAATACATAGATTTATTACCTCAGCTTCTGCAAACAAGAAAGAGAGATGAATTATAAAGGTTGCATTTACTGCTCAGTAATAATAATAAATTACAATTGGCCGTTTGAGGACAAAATGGATCAGAAAGGTGGAAAGTAATTTGAATAATCTGCAAATAATACGCTTGTAAAATTTGACTGAGCATGAAGGTTCATTGTTGTTAAATGTTGACTCATCTGCATTTTCATGTCCCTACAGTCAAAACAATATCAGCACCTAGCACACCAAAAAGTCATATGACGGACCATCAGTTTTGATACTAATACTAGAAAAAAAAAAAAAAAAAGAGAAAAAGAACATAAATACTCAAAAGCCCTTATTTTTAGAGGTGGGGCAGAGGCGTAGAAGGGGATAAACTCAAAAGTAATCATACCATATTATTATCAATAGTATTTATCTTGGATTTGACACACAAGGTTTTTAAAAAATAATAGTCTACATAAGCAGCAGCTAAAAAAGTTATAAAATCTGAAAATAAAAAACATGGAACTATTTTCTACTTAATTTTAATCACTATACAACAAGTACTAAGTATATACTTGTATTTCTCCAGAGAACATAATGTTTTTGGCACAAGATTTTACTGCACAGAAACAGAAGAAAAATTGAGCTGTCATAATTGTAGAAGGCCAGTTTCCTGCATGAATAAGAAACCTTTGGTGTTTGTTTTTGGATTCAAATATAAAAATGCAGAAGTTTTAATATTTTACAAATCAATATCTGATTTGCTTTGATTTCTTTAAGATGCATATCTACTGAGAACCTGGAGAGAAATTAAAATTTAGATGCATATAATTTGTTGAATATAGAGGTGTTGGGTGGAAACAAAAACATGCTCAGATCAAGTCAGCCTTGGATTTGTCCATCCAAGTCATGAAAATCTTCAGGGATGGAGAGACCTCAACTCCTTTGGGTAGATCTCTTGTGTTGAACTACATCCTTATATCTAATTTGAACACCCTAGGCCATAGCTTGTGACTGTTGCTTGCTGTTCTACAACCTGCAGCTACCAGGTTGTTTGATTCCTCCCACCCTTGTAAGTGTCCTTCCAGGAACTGCTGGACACTGTTAGGTTTCCCCTTACTGCCTATTCCTTTAGAGGAGGTTAAGATTTCCACTGGACCCTACCCAAACTCCTGAACTTGGTATCGTTAATTCAGGTCTGACTTCAGCACAATATTGAGTTGAAAGGGGACATTATTTCTGCTGATTTCCCGGTAACAAATCTCCTCAGGTATCTCAGTTTGCCTAATTGAATGAGACCTCATTAATTCATATACACTGGTATCCATTCCCAGACCTTTTTCAACAATCTGCTACTCAGCTAATCCAGTCCGAGCCTGTATGGACACATGGAGTTATTCCATTCCTAAGTAACTGAACACAAACCCTTGAGTGTTCCAATCAACCAACGAATAAATGAAGAAATAAATGAAATTACATGATAATACCTCTATTGTACAGTACCACATTGTTGTAGTACATTGTTCTACAGTATAGGACTACACTAATATCCCTTTTCTTTTTCCTATCTTGAAACCTTCAAAAAAAAAAATAATAACAAAAAAGTGAGCAGTTTTGTGTAATTATTTCTTCTTCCTTGTATCCAAACAGATCTTTGGATAAAATGTTTCAGGTTCTTTGAATGACACTATCAGGAGGAAAGAAGAAAGCAGGTATTGTAGATATCATCACTGAGTAAATTTCTACTGTACCTGTTCCATCAAGAGTTTAGTTTACCAGAAATTATTATAGAACCACAGAATCATAGGGGCTGAAAATCATCCACATCGGAGATCAGCTGGTCCAACCACCCTGCTAAAGCACAGGGAGATGAATTGTAACAATACATGGACAATAAAAATCCTTATGCTTAGTTTGTAACCATTACAACTAATAATTTGCTGAGTGTCTTTTCACTTTAGCAAACGTTAAGCTGGTAACTGTGATGCAGATTTGACACTTTGTTTATATCAAATGGTGCTGCTGAAAGAACCATTGAGAAGTGATACATTCTCCTACCATTCTTATTACTATTTTAATTGTTGTTATTGCAAGAAAAATTTTAAAAGAAGAGATTTTAGGATGGTAGGATATCTTGATGTATTTTAGAGCATGGAAGCCAACATGGAACAATTTCTAGGGATAAGACTAGCTAAGAATTTTCTTGTGAATTTCCAACTGCTTTATGATACGTCCTAAGACAAAACTGTCATGAGAATACTTGTTATTGCTCCAATTAGATATCAGCCTTTCCATCTGATTCATAAGCAAAAAGTGGGAGGACATTAAAAAAAAAAAAAAAACAAACAAAAAAAAAAAATTTCGTGAAACTGTATCTTAAAAAGCTGGGAAGTAGTCTTACTTTTAGGCTCAACGTAAAGTATGCCTTTAATTCTGTTGTTGTTTTTTGTTTGTTTGTTTGTTTTCTTTTGTTTTGTTTTGTATTAAACTTCATTGATGTTTTACTTTATCTTACTCTTGCGGCTCTCCCCAGACCATCCACAATCTAATCTTGAGTATGTTTTTAATGTTTTTTTTTTTTTTTTTTTTTTTTAATATTTAAATGGAAACAGTGATAATCTTGCAAAATTTCCCCCTTTTCTCCCATAGCTCCTTTCCTTTTATCTCACCCTCTGCAGAAGGAGATTCTCTGAATTAAACGGACCATAAATCATTTCCAAATATTTGATACTTAACATATAACTCTGTAACTGGATGATCTGTAACTTCTTGGATTTCATGAAGAAAATAAATGTTAGTACCTCATGCATCTTAGAGATAAGAGAGAAATGAAGTTGCTGAAGTTATTTTCAGGTTGTTATTTGCAGACTTCAGCGTTGCATATTGATATTTTAATAGGAGATAACCTGTCACTACCATCCCGTGGTTTTATCCAGTGTTGATTAAAAAGTTTTTCTACTTTGTATTTATTTTCCTTCTGTATTATCTCTTTGTGTGTAGAATGCCATCATATATTTTGAAAGTTCACAAAGACCGTAAAAGCAGTTTAGATCAGTTCTTAGAATTAATAGGAATATTGTTAGCACAGTCAGAAATGCTGATCTTAGTCTTTGTCTTCTCCCTCTAACTTTGTAGTTCATGTATTACCTGTGCACTTTTAGTTCTGCATGGCTGGCTAGATGTTAGTTACGCAATAAATAGACAAATACTGTTTTTGCTTCTACCAAAATCTTCTACATGTCACAAATTATGTACTAAGGTAAAGGTCAGTTTAATCTTGGCATATGAATTACATGGTGCTATGCACTTTTAGAACATTGTGATTCAGGAATTGAGATTCTACATCAGTACAAAACACTGTTAAGTTAAAAAGATTCAGGTCAATACTTAGGTACAGAAAGAGAAAAATCATAAAGATATTAGATATTTCCTCTTCATATACTTTATGAACACACTGTTAATTTTCAAAGACGGTATTATCTTAGGAAACAGTGTGACTTTGAAACCAAGACAGTTACTTGAACCTACATCATTATCTACCAGAAAGTTAAAAAAAGTAGAGAAAGAGTAACTAAATAGAACCTGAAATAATCCAATATCACAGAGGGGGAAGGAGAGGGAAATAACAACAAAACAAATGTTGCCTGTACAATATATTTTATCCTTCATATATGTACAAGACAGCTCGAGATTCTGGGAAGAACATTCTCATTGAAATTATGATGACTAAAGCAGAGATAATCGTTGATGTAGCAAACATCTGTACTTTCTTGAAGAAGGCTTTCTAAATCTGTCATCTATCTACATATATAAGGAATGTGGGTTTGAGAGGTAATTCATGGGAAAGATTGGGTTTACTGCTTCTGCAATGTAACACTGAATCTTGAAAAACCAAAGTTTTAGCTACACTTTCATAAGGTGAAATCTGAAACAGTAACCTCTCTGTTTCGTGATATCTTTATAGTTTTACTCATGTTTGAGGAAGAACTGCAACAACATGAGATTGCATCTGCTCAGAGAAATCCATTGAATATAACATATTATGTTAAATAGTTAAAGTAGCTTTAGTAGCATAGCTAGCCTACATACCACCAGGTAAACATGTAAGCTATGTAAATAAGCAACTATTTAATCCTAACTGTACAGTCATATCCTAAGTTTGAATACATAGGGCTCAATACATTAAGCCGTATTAACTGTCAGTATATTAAATATTCTCACTCATGTGCTATGTAAAAAATATAATTCATATTTGTTATTTTATGAAACTTATCAAATATGATATGGTTAAAAATACTCTTTTAAGTCTAAAGTATTGCTGAACTCAACAGTTTCCAAGGAACTGCACAAGAAGTTTTCTTATAAACATTCAATGTGTGAAAATTATTTAGAACTACAGGTGGCATTCTTTTCAACGGGGTTTCAAGACTGAAAGAAAAAGAGTGTGTTTGCCTATTTTCTTTCAATTTACATTCAAATCCTAGACAAATATTTCATTCATGTTCAGAGAAGCAAGTGTCATAATATAATCTCACACAAGTGGTCAACACCTTTGCAAAACTGACTGGTGAATCTCGAAGACATTTGCTTGTCCTCTTATGTCTTACCATCATCTTGGGCTTCACAACATCTGCTTTCCTCTTCTCCTATTCATTTCTTCTCCTACCTCTGCCCACTTAAAATACATAGGGGAAAGGTGCTTTAAGTCTAACCATCTTATCTCTTAAAAATAAATACAAATATATATTAGAATCTTGTTGAAAAATAAGCATGCATATATCCATTGATTTTAAGAAGTAATTTTTTTAGAAAAGAAATTCTATGTAAAGGTAAAATGCTATGTAAAAATCACTAAGTCACAGTCTTAAAGCATTAAATCCACTGTTATACATTTTAGGAATATATATTTAAAATCTATAGCCTTCAAAGTTAAAAATAAATACAAAATTAAGGTCTGTATATACAGAAATTTACAAGTCTTCAAATCTTGTTGCCTATGAAAACTCTTAATGCTTAATTACCTAAACTTTTGTAACTTTATTTTTAGTCTGACTCAAGGCCTCATTCTGTCCCTTCTATTTGAATAATAAGAAATACACCATCAGAAGTTTGTGGAAGTTAGTTATAAGGCTGTCAAGTCACTTCATTTTCTCTTAGAAAAATGAAATAGATCAATCTTCTTAATATAAAACATATTTCCCAGACTGAAATGTTCATGTCATTATTTTCTCATGAAAATCTCTGTTGCTTCATGATGTATGGACGTAAGTAGATACAGTATTCTAGTAATTCTATCTCAAAACTGTATTCATGCATATTTTCATTTCTAGCCACTGTTTCACATTATTTTTGCTCTTAAATTTTCCCTCACAGATCATATACTGCATTGAAGACACATGCTTCATTGGATATATTTCCTTAACTTCAAACTCTCAATCAAAAGTATCGATCAAAACCAAAGTCTCCAATTCCATAAGACAATGGCTTTTCTGCATCTTCTGATGGTGATTTGTATAATGATTGCTATGCTCTTAATTTCCCACTTCCCTTATTTCCTCCCTTAGTTCTATGTTAACCTTTTTATGCAATGGAATGTAGGTGACAGAGTTAAATCTAGATGTGTAATTTTTCT
The DNA here is from genome assembly GCA_024606505.1 of Aquila spilogaster. Lineage (NCBI taxonomy): Eukaryota > Metazoa > Chordata > Aves > Accipitriformes > Accipitridae > Aquila > Aquila spilogaster. The sequence goes on from JANHGO010005376.1 coordinate 12,601, forward strand.
GGATTAGGATCTTTATTGCAGTTTATTCTAGGATTTAACAATCACTGCAAGTAATTTGTTTGATTAGTAAATCATCCATAATGTGGAAAGTGCTTAGGAAAAAATTAACTACTGCATACTATTCTATAGTTGTTTTATATAAATATTGCAATATGGAAATATACTGATTTTTAAGATCTTGCAACTATAAAGCAACACTTGCTTATCCATTTTTCATTTTTGGACATATGATTAGGTTTTGTGAATAAGATTATAGCCAATTCCAACTGTTTTTAATTTCTTCAATGAGAAATTTAAATAAAAACTTTAAATAAAATGCTGTAAATAGTTAATTTATTTTGTCAAAATTACCTTAAATTATATAGTGTACAAACATATTGGAAAATCTTTTCATTGACAGTTTATTGATGCTATAATTGCAGCTTGTCTCTGAAATAAAGTCAGTTACTTGACAGTACACCTAAGTGTCCTATCACAGGAAATGTTGTTGCTCTTATATGCATCTTATGACATCTGCATTATCAGTTTAAATTACCTATGGCTTTTATTATGTTTAGAGTGTGTATAGTAAATGTGATGATAAAAATATACTTGTATGTTGTACTTAAAGCTATTTCAAGGCAATAGAAAATAAAAAAAAAGATACTATCAGAATGCAAGTAAATATTCACTAAGGAAAAAGAAGGCAATTATTATCAATCATATGTGGTAGAAATCAAGATTAATCACCGTACAGGTCATTGTCTTTCCCTTCATCCATCTTTAGGCAATTGTACATTGCACTGAACTACCAGCCAGTAGATATTAAGCCTATTTTGTTGTGCTTTGCTTTTATGTGTGTTGGCAGTCTATTTTTTTACAGCTTTTTAAACAGATGGTTTTAGATCAGTAAAGCTTAACAAGACACAGAGCAAACAGAAATAAAATCTTCACTAACAATATTGTTTTTCATTGCCCAGTTGTTGTGAACTGAAATGTATTGGACCTATCTCTCATTAAAAAGACAAGAAAAAAAAGCAGTTTCACAATTCCTAAGAGCACACTTATCAATTTACAAGAGTACAAATTCTGAGATACATTTCTGGGCTGAGTAACCATGGATTTCAGTCATGAACATCTACGATAAGGATTAATGGGAAAGTGACTAATAGCTAGTTCTGCTGCCAGATTTGACTTCTACTATTTTGTGAATACTAGTGGGAGTTTCAGCTCATGTGAACTGAAAGGTCCTGGTCTTGTTTTTAAGAATATTACAGCAGACTGCAGAGGACATTCAATATGTGCATTTTGCGATATAGTAAGTATCAGTAATAACTGGCAACTCTGTTTCTGTCTATCTATTCTAGATAGGTTCTCAGTACTAGAAAACAAGCTTTCAAAAATGCATCTATGCTTTTACTTGTAAGGTTTGTTTCCTAAATAAATATTTTTGTAAAATAATTAAAATGCATTCATACACCCAAAAACATGCTTTTCTAATAGTATAATGCATCACGCTTCCTCTTAGACAGAACCAAAACAATACTAGATATTTTTTCTAACTTTGATGACCCTGATCATAATGGTTCATTAATGCTTTAGAAAACCTTTATTTTCTTTAATTTATCATTTAAATTAATAATAATAAAAAAAAAATAGATCTAGACATATCAGATAAATATTTCAGAAAAAAATCCTTAAGCACCAACAAGTAAATTAAAGAAATTTACCTGAGATTATATAAGAATAACAAGTAGTGTTGAGATAAAAGAGTAGATCTTTCTCTTCTCCGGTTTAATAGAACTATCATTTATATTAAAACATATTTCCTTTTTTACTGTTTGACCTAAAATGTATATTGTTTAATAAACGGCATACAATTATTCTCAAAAGTGAGACTGAAGACTGAGCATATATAACTCTAACAGAATTTGTAACTAGATATTGTCAGAAGAATTTCTTTTACCTGATTAACTGCTAAAGACTTCCTCCAAATTCCATATTAAAAGTTTCCAAATTATTCCTCAGATCACTTTGAAGATCACCTTGAAATTCTTGGGGACTTCATGAATTATTTCCCAAGTTCTAAACATAGCTGCCAGTCAACAGTCACATACTTTGCATTTGACACAGATATAACTCAAAAAGCCCTGGTAAATCCCAGTGGAGTTACTCTAGATTCACACTAGCATTCCTGAGGTATATAGAAGTTTGCATCTTCTCCTAAGTCTTAAAACAGAAAGGAAACAGAACTTTGAACACCAAAGGCTTAATTTGCAGCTTCTAATTTCAGAATTGTTTGGGGACATCAGACCATCTAGTCACACTACTGCAAAGAGGGAAAACACAGAAATTCAAAGCCCCATTACCTGAGATACAGGAAAGTTATTCTTGTATTCTTCACGTACCATGGCAATATTTGTCTGAGCAATGCAAGGGACCTTGAGAAGTAGGCCAGTTTCTAAGCACACAGAAAGTTAGTGAAGCTTTAACTAGCACAGCATTTCATTCAAGAAGTCAGCTTCAAGACTTCATTTAAAATTATCAGGGGCACATTATCTGGGAGCACAACAAGAAGCAATTATTGGTTTAATTAGCCTGCATTCACCACGTTGTGCTCCTTCTCTTTGTTGGATTGCCAAGCAATTTTGTAAAATCATTAAGCAAGGGAACTATAATTCCATAATGACCTAATCTTCAGCTCCATCCTATCGCACTGGAATATTTTAAAGTTATTTATGACTGTCCTCAATAAAAACTAAGTCCATTGGGCAAGGCATACTCTGGGTCTCCAAAATTCTAGATGGCTTCCCTTATTGAAATGTATTTGCCCTATTCAGTCAGCTATCATCTTCTATGCCAAACAGGTAAGATTTGCTGTTGAAATAAGATTAGTGCAAATGTATGTTGCTATGGAAAGGCACAAAACACACTAAAGGATATGTTTAATGTTTCAAAGCTGTTCCAAAAGAAATATGTTTAACTCTGCACAGTACTAAGATTTGGGATTACCTACCAAACAATGAAACTGGAATGGTATTTTTCATTTTCAAAGAATCACAGAATTGTAGGGGTTTGAAGAAACCTCTGAGTTCATCTAGTCCCCTGCTAAAGCAGTTCTAGAGTAGGTTGCAGAGAAAATCGTCCAGACAGACTTTGAATAACTTCCAAGAAGAGTCCACAGGGCTCTGAATTTTACTGAGTGCTCAAAACTTTTCTAAGCCTTATCAAAATAAGTGAAATATTTCAAAAATATACACCAATATAAAAGGTATTTAAAATATAGTAACAAAAAACCTGTTGAATTTCTGAATAAGAAAAGCACTGTTAAAATTAAGCTGGTATCAAGTATTTTGTGTTATATGAACCAGACAAGCATGATTTTTAAATTATTAAGAAATAAAATAACTTGATCATAATGTGTCCCTTTATTACTGCTTTTAGCATGTTGACCTGTAACAAGTATGTGACTAGTAACTATGTCACCTAGTCCTGGAACAACTGGCGTTTTAGTAAGTATTTTAAGTTGTTTCCAAATACCCGAAGCCACCAACTTAATAATAATAATAATAAAAAATCAACTAAATATACAAACAAACAAAAATGAAAGGAAAAGTTTACGCATATGTCTATATAGAATTATTTACACATAGGAGGGCTAATTTGAGCTCATTGGGTAACATAACCAGTGCAGACAAAAGATAATGTCTTCAAAAGTGTGCTTAATGGATTAAATAAAACCTACCCTCTCTGTTAAGTTTTACCTAGAGCAGTTTAGCACTTAAAAATGTATAAGCCTCTTTTTTTTTTTTACATTCTACAATGAAAGACTGAACATGTGTTCCTTAATATCTTAATATTGTTCCTTAAAACATCCTTAATAAACTAATATTATTCTTTTTTAGACTTGGAAATTAAATGAAAAACATTTAGTTTAGTCTCTTATCATGGTTTACATTTCAAATGTAGGTGCAGTACTGTATAATGAAATCAAAAGGATCTGTAGTTTATGATATCCCCATTAAAACAAAACAAAATAGAGAGAAATGAGAGGCTGAAAGTAGTCAAATGTAAAATGTAAAATAATTCTGGTCAGAATAAAAATTTTAAAACTCTTAACTAAAACAGAGGTGAAGAATAGAAAACACAGCTTTGCAGTTTTCACAGTTCTGCCCTGCAGAATTTTAAGTAAGTTTAAAAACATTTGAAAGAAGTTCAATTTTCTTTTCAGAAGCTGTACTGCAGTGAAAGTATGAGACAGAATCAGAAGCAAGAGGAACTCTGCAGAGAGAGAAGTGGGGAAATAACAGTCATACGAGAACAATGTACAACTGTAGAGAAGATTTATTGTACTCTTACGCTATCACATGAGTAAGAAATCTGTTCTTCACTGGTACTGCCACTTAAATTTTACAAAGTTTCCACATGGACCCTGCAATTAATGACTTTACTATTTGTATGTATTTTACAGACAGAGACTTTAGCAAAAAGTCATTTTACGATATATGTGACTTTTTTCTCATCTGACTATTCTGAGGTCCAGAGAACAAAGAAATTTTTAGGTTGTAGTCATTCCCTGAAGCTTTTACTATAGGAAACCCATAGGAAGTTACAGAGTTCTAAAACTTCCAGTTTGTGTCAAATTTGAAAGACATGAATTAGGGGGCTAAGATGGTACAGAGGGTACGGGTGTAGTGGTCACATAGCTCTGTTTGTCTTAGGAGGCTGTATTACTAGGAAAATTTATTTTCAGTGGTGCAGGAATAGAAGTTGATAATTTTCTTAGTATCCAGAAAGAAGACTACAAACTTTGCAATTTAGAGTATTCATATATTAAAGAACAAATAAATAAATAAAATTGATCTGGAATATTGGATTGTTGTAAAGAGCTCAAATTAGATAGAATAGAAAGTATTTAAAATACACTATTTTTTTTTTCATCTTAAGGATGCTGATCATTACATTGCATAAATTTTAAACATAGGAAATTATTTTCTAATGTCGGATAATGATGAGCAAGAAGTGTTAGATATGAGCTGTAACTAGTATATATGCAGGAATACTACTTGGTCTGCTTCTGTCCTAACTAGTGCAGTCATCTCTGCAGCACATTTTACTACAAGTTCTAAAGACATCTATGACTCACAGAAAAGTCTTGTTTCTCAAATTCGATTTCTACATCTACCTTTGAAATAGAAAGAATGGCATTAAGCAGTAGCTTTTTAATATGAAAACCTCATGGTCAACCGTTTCAAATCCCTAATCAGTGCACCAATCCAGGCTATACAGTATGATCTGAAGAAATCAACTGAATAGACATGTCGCAATAATGGATGCAATAGCCCTTAGTTTTCAATAATTTATGTAGTATGAAGACAATTCTTAATGTTAAAATCAGAAGCCTGTTTGTTTTGTTTTGAAGGAAATGTTTGCCATACTGTAAAAGAACTACATTTATTATTTAAATCAACTGCTTGCACAGATGACATTTATATAGAGTGCACTAAGAAGCATATTATTTCCATGCATGGCAATTTACATGTGAAATTTCCATTAGTGATAATGACAGTGGCACACACAAATCTCCAGTTCCCTTTAGCATTAATTGCAGTCATCTATGTAAGTACATGGATTTTCAAAGACATTATATCCACAACTCTACAAAGTCAGAAGAGATCACAGCCTGGAGAGGCTAAACATTAAGCATTGTCATTACTAATGGCAGGTAATAACTAAAGACTTAATCTTCATCGTTGTTGAAATACAGTATCTTGTAAACTTTATTCTAGGGGAAAAAAACATACTAATGAAATATGTTTCCTTAATTTCCTAGACTACTAAGATAAAACTAGTTGTCAGAATATTTTTAAAGCATGCTATATTAATAGTTTGATAGCCACTAACTTACCGTTTATTTGAATAGGTATATGTGAAAATCCACTTGAGATTTCCCAAATCTTCAAGAAGAAGCATTAGATTTCTCATAAAATGGAACTTTATGAACTTTCAGGAAAACTGTTGAGAATATAATATAAGTGAACTAACAGGCTAATTAGAGATCAACTGGTATTTTTGATAAAATTCAAATTGACTTCATATTAGATGTCAAGATATTAAGCAGAAACAGCTTCAAGTACATTCCAGTTCAGCAAATGCATTATTTTAACCAAATTAAACTTCAGATATTTCTGTTAATGAAGTTATCAGAAGCTTGGAGTTCTCAAATTACCTGCTATGAAAAATCACTGAGGTATATTTTAAACAAAATAAATCCAAATTGTACTTGATATCGTTATGTAAATATTACATGACATCTGACTTTTGCTCATCTCCAGCATGTACAAAAAAGAGTACAAGAAAATGTACTCTTTCATTATCTTAATCTTGAATTATAGAATGAAACAAGCACAGCCTGAGCATGCTATGAACTGTAACAAAATGTTACTTCATTTGTATTTTGTGTCCAGCAGAATTTCCAAATCTATGTAACAAACTAGTTTACTTCTGAGGTATTTGCAAAAATTTTTAGAACCTGAAGAATTGTAAAGCACTGTTCAATCCCTCCTCCCTGGACACTCATCTGCATAGATCATATGACATTTAAGACCTTACGTAATCAGTACTGATCAAACCAAGAGCAATTTAACCCACTACAGAACTGGTCGTCAAATCTGATGGATGCTGAATTTTGATTTATTTCACTAATTTTAGTTTGAATGCGAATTCTACAGTATGAATCAAGATGGTCTAGAATCATACCTGTACTGGATGTCATTCAACTGAAACACTAAACAAGGCTTTTTTTCAGTTTCAATAACAAAATCCTTAATATGCAAAGTTGATTGTATTGGGATCATATGTGGCAATGAAAATGTCAATTATTGCACTTTAGATTCAGTTTAGGCCAGGTCTATACTTGTAAACAACTATGAATAATATCATTATGAAATGCATTGTTAGTAATATGTTACCAAGATTAATTTCTTGTGTAACTTTAAACATTTGTTAGCCAATTAGTCATCCCCAATATCTTTGTAACATACCTAGAATTTTACTACCTGGTGGTTCCTATTTCTCCCTGTTGACTCTAAGATGATTTGGGGCAAGGGTCTTAAAATTTGACAGCAATTTTTACATGTCATAGCTAAGTTAGAGAAATGCCACCCTTTCTACGGAGCTAAGAACTATCAGCAGAACTATTATCTCATAAATAAGAATTCTATTTCCCCTGAGAGACGTAAAGCTTTCCCTGCAAAATTGATTCTGTATTTACTTGTCTTCTTTAACAATATCTGAATTCAATTTTTACCATCAACTCTATGTTGATCAGAGAACTCATCAAATCTCTAACAGAATAATGCTGGCAACTTTTTACAGTAGATATGTCTTTATATCAGTCTTAAAATTAGAATAAATTGTATCAGCAGTCATGGCTCCCTCAAGGCTGATTCAGAAAATTTGGATTACATAAAGCACTCATGCGAAAGCTACATTTCCTACACCTTTCACATTTTATTCTACAGAACTAAACAGAAGGGAGTGGAGACAAACAGGAAGATTTTATTAGTAGTGGAAATACTCATCTGTTCTTTCTCAGCCATGTACAGGTCTGTGTGGGAAAAGTGGACTGTGAACTCTGATGGATTTAAAAAATTTTTTTAAAGTGTGTGGAAGAATGGTAAGCTCCGGGCATGTAATGAATCAATATCTTTATCCATCTGCCTCACTGAAATGTGTACCTAAACTCAAATATGGGCCAAACAGGAAGGATTATTTAAATCACATTCTTATTAATTTTTTTTTGAATTTTAAATGAGGAGTACGGATTTAAACATTTTCTTGCAACAGATCAGTAACCACGATGAAGCAAAAGAATATTCTGGATGCTACTAACAATTAATGTTTAGGATTTCTTTTCTTTTACCTCTTCATGGCTTTTAATTACTAGTTACTGTCAAATCGCTTCACCACTAGCTGCGAGGCACTATTATCATTACAAATATTTAAGTATTTTATTGTCTTCACTGTAATATTAGGAAGTACTGGAAAGCAGTGTTCATCTGTCACTGGTTAGAATGCATGAATCTGTTGTGGAGTACAGTAATTTTTACTACAGTACTTGAAAACAATACCAACTGTTGGCTAGTTCTCTGAATATTCTAGCTTTGTATGAAACACACATAGATGCCAATTTATGAACATGGCACACTAAATTTGCATCAGGATTCTTTCAACTGAACTGAGGACTAAGCAGGTTGTACAGTTTGAAAGATACAATCATATTTCCTACTTTCGTAAACTACATTAATGAGGAATGCAGTGCAATCCTCAGATAGTGGCAGAAGTTGACTGAACTTTTTTAGGGGAAAAAGCAGGTCAAATATTTCACAGATATTTCCTTCTAATTTACAACGTTTATTTTGGCAAGCATAAATAATTCAGTATTTGGGGAAATGAAAAGAAATGTAAAACTCTGATTTTGAGAAAGTACAATGATTTTTTTTTTTTGCCTTTCCTTTAGGATTTTTATTATTTGAATGGACAAATAACATCATTTTTCTACCTCAAAATATGATTGAATGTTATTACAATAGCAGAAAGATACATATTTATTCTCTATGGAAATGTTCTACTATTTGCCAAAAAATGCTGAATAATAAATACTTATACAGACCCACATAAACAATCAAAAAATTAAGAATTCCATATATTGCCCTAAAAATACACAGGATGAATCCATAAGATATTGTAAGTTTAGCCCCAAATCCTGTATTTTTACCTTATTCTCTCATCAGGTTTCAGGAGATATACTTCCTTCCTCATTACATGACTTAAAGGTTGAATTTGTTGTAAAATGATTTTTTTCCACTTACATGCTTTCTACTTAAATGGCTTTCTGTTAAATGCCCAACCCAGAAATATATATGTAATTAACAGATCAACTGCTCTGAAAAAATGAGGACTTTTCTTGGAACCATAGTTGTTTCTTATCAAGTCTAATGCTCTCAGCAGGGAATTTGATTTGTTTTACTTTGTGTTTACCATCTGCAAAACAGATTTCAATATTAGTTATGTGAAATATTAAATGTCCTCTGTTTTACTTTCTGAGAAGGGGTCAAATGTTACTTTAAGCCTCATCGTACAATGAAATAAAGATACTGATGTATTGTACAGTTTCAGAATTCATATAGCAGAAATATAGATTCCCAGCAAGTAGTGCAGTCAGATTTTCACCTAGATCATCTGAGTTTTATTTGGGTTTCTTGTGTATGTTCTTAGGTTTATGTAAGAGGTGTTGATAATAGATTTACTGAGAAGGTTACAGTACTTCTATCAAAAGTCTCTAATGGGTGATTTTCAATAATTTTGGAATATACAATCCCTGGCACAGTGCTGAGGGACTGGGAAGGCCATTTGGAATTCAAGGTGCTTCACAAGCACTTACATTTATAAACCATGATCTTAATCCTGTAATATTCTTCACAAATGATTTTTTTTGGTACTCTTCCATCATGGCTTTTGAAGTTGCCTTCTAGCCTTTAAGAATATAGATGAGAAACAGCTTATTCAAAATTCAGAAATATTGCAGATGAATTATATAATCCCATAAATGTATTAACTAGTTACATATACTGTTAATATATCACATACTGAATTAAATAAATGAAGAAATTACTGCAGCTTAAACAGAAATAAAAGCAGTCTATTAAATCCACCTTATTCTGAAACAGGTACATAACTTACCTGATAAAATACTTAACAAATTGAATCAAAATCACTGTACCTTCTGCATCAAATACATCACATGTTTAATGAAATACACCATCCAAAAATCATATGGATATTAAACTAAATCATGTTGAACGGCTATATGATTTACTAAATTAAATAAGTTGGGACAATGACAGCAGTCACTGAACCTAGCATATCAGATCATAAACAAACGCAAAGCTCAGATGTTTTGAAAGAACTTGTCACGCATTCTGAGATAGGTCCTAGTGAAGTGTTATCTTTAAATGAATAAAGTTTTCCAGAGTCTCGGGAAATTAATTTTTAAAGAGTCATTGAATAAATATCTTACTAATTTATGTATCACACTTCAGCAAGAACTGCTATCATTCCTAGATATCCAGTGTCCCCAGAATTGTAAAACTAATGGTAAATCAGATATTCATGAAATTCATATTAAAAAAATATTCTGTGAGAAACTCTACAAGTTCAAGATGGAAAAAATCTTTAGTGATATATTTAAGAAATAGTGACAAACATAAGCCCAGATTGTAGGTTAAACATGACACAGACCTGTCTTTGCTGATATAATTTTTCAAAGGGCAAAAATTAGTTATTAAAAAAAAAACATATTCATCTAAACCATATATCCTGGAAGAAGTACGGAATCAAACATTTTCTCATTAAATTTAATCAAGACTCTGTCAATTACACTGGTTTCTGTACATTAAGCTCATAATCTTTTATCATCGTTATTATGAGGTAGAATTTTATAGTATGCATTTCTGAAGACAAATCTAAATGAATTTAAGCATTTTATAATACATTCACAGAATCACAGAATTGTAGGGGTTGGAAGGGACCTCCAGAGATCATCTAGTCCAACCCCCCTGCCAAAGC
>JANHGO010005377.1:0-23207 GCA_024606505.1 Aquila spilogaster
TTCTCCAGCCTGTCCAGGTCCCTCTGGATGGCTTCCTTTCCGTCCAGTGTATCAACTGCCCCGCTCAGCTTGGTGTCGTCTGCAAACTTGCTGAGGGTGCACTTGATTCCATCGTCTGTGTCATTGATGAAGATGCTGAAGAGCAACGGTCTCAAGACCTGTCCACTGATGCCATCATTCCATCATGGAAGGCCACCAGATAGGTCAGGCAAGATCTGCCCTTGGTGAAGCCATGCTGGCTGCCTCAGATCACCTCTTTACCTCATATGTGCCTTAACATGGTAACCAGGAGGATCTGCTTCATGATCTTCCCAGGCACAGAGGTGAGGCTCACTGGCCTGCAGTTCCCCATGTCATCCTTTCTCCCTTTCTTAAAAATGAGAGTAATGTTTTCCTTTTTCCAGTCACTGGGGATTTCACCTGACAGCCATGATTTTTCAAATACAATAGAGAGCAGCTTGGAAACCATATCAGCAGTCTCTCTCAGTGCCTTGGGATGCATATCATCTGGCCCCATGGACTTCTAAACATTCAGTTTCATGAGGAGGTCTCGGATTTGTTCCACTGTTACAGTGGGACAGAATCTTCTTAATGCTACTTCCTGCATTGCCTTCAATGAACTAAATGTTACTTGGCAGAGTGTGCTGGCAACCAGGAAGGTGTAATGAGATACTGAGTTGCATTGGTTAGACAATGTCTGGAAGAATGTGTCCAGCTTTGCCCCTGCCTTACAAGAAGGATGTCGATAAACAGCAGGAGACCATGAGGTTGGTCGGGGAAAAAACATTTGCCCTGTGAATAGATGTTGAAGGTCTGGGGCTTTTACAGCCTAGAAGAGACTCTGGGGAGGATCTGAGAGGGGCCTTCCCTTACCTACATAGGATTACTGAGAATATGGAGTTAGGCTCTTTATAGTGTTGCAGAGCAGGGAGGACAAAAGACTATAGTTTTAAACTAGAACGCGGCAGATTCTGACTTGAGGTAAGGAAAAGCCTTTTTTGCCATGAGAACTGCTAAGCCCTGGCGTAGAAAGGTTGTGGAGTCTCTGTCCTTGGAGGCATTCAGAACCCAGCTGGAGAAACATGGTTTGTATAGATGAACCTGCTTTGATCAGGAGGTTGGAGTAGATGTGGTCCCTTCCAACTTGAATTTTTCTTTTAATATTTATCGCCAAGTTTTCAGCCTCACTTTATCCTATGCTTCTGGCTCTGTCCCAGACATCTCCTGGCTGCATGTCCTGTCCCATTCTGAGACCTACAAGTAATCCAAGATATCACTGCTGTTCACCGTCAAGTGAGCCTTGACATGATAGAATGTTCGTTTTGAGGTGTTGACAGACTGTTACTTTGAGAAAACCGTACCTAGTCTTCATAAAAGAGGTGATTAACTGGGATTTGTGGGCAACTGTCCAAACAGGAAATATCTTTGTTTTCCTTCCATACTGACAGAAATGCATTCCAACAAATACCTGGATGACTTAAGAAAAATAGAAAAAATAAATTTTATTTCTGCTTTTATGAATGAAGAAATAATATTGTCAAGTGTTGTAACATCAGATAAGTTCAAAGAATTCGTGTTCTGGGTCCAAAATTAAATGGAAGAATTTCTGAGAGTAGAAGCAGGAAATGAGCCAAAGATAGTGTATATATGTTCATTTAGACAAAAAGACAGATGTTTGAGGCCCGTACAACAGACAGTAGTCACTGGCAGGGGACTGAGTGACTTTCTGCATTAGTGAAGTGCAGAACGTGTTCGACTGGCTCTGTACCAGAGTTCAAACCTTTGCCATTCTATCCTTGTTGCCTTTTAACTGTTTAGTAAGAAGATGGCTTTGACCAGAAGAGTAGATTATTAATTTCCACCTGTTTGCCATATCAATTTACTCTCATCTGAACAGAAAAACTTTGTTCTGTGAGCCTGTTCTCAATGTGAAATAAATGATTGCTCCTTTTTTTTTTCCCCCCACAGGAGATCGACATTTTAGTATATCCCTGAATTTATTTGTGTTTAGTATTCAGAAGCGAGTACAAGCAGACCACAGCCTCTGAAAAACAACCAGAATTTGCTTCCCCTGAGATATTTCTTTATGTCTCCTTCACTCCATCTATTTGTAAAGTTTTCAGCAAAGTCAAGTAGGATATCTTGTTTTGATTTAATTAAGCTTTCAAGTTGTCCCAGAAGTGGTGACCCTAATTCATTTTCATACGCAGAACTCTTTTAGAAGACTGGACAGGATGAAGTAGAACTATTTGTATTTTTCCTAATGTTAATTCTTCCTTTCCCTCCTTCAGCAGACTATTAGAAAAACTGAGAAAGCTCATGCTTTTTGTCAAGAACAAAGCCAAAAATAAAGTTACGAAAATTGCAGAATTTCTTTTCTTTCCTAAAATTAGAGGACTCAAAGGTCGAATTTCTAATGTTGATTAATGATACATAATGCTTCTAAAACTGTGATGAAATATAACACTTTCTCTTTGGACCACTCTTGAATCTTTAATAACGCATCTTTTTGGAGCTGAAATTTGCTAGTGGCTGACAGTAAGTAGAGCAAAGAGTCTCATCCATGAAATGTAGCGTTTCAAGTGGACAGTGAACTAGGATCACCAGTTTGTCTATTTAAAGTCACTTCATATCCTCTAGTTATACCTGCTTCAACAACAGGTCATCAGTGTTCTCTTAGCAGTTGCTAAGAGTTCACTGACTTCAGTCATTAACTTGAGATGCAACTGAGAATATCTCTCTAGAAAGGCAAATACAACTTGAATGTCAGGAGATTGAACTTATAGTAGGAGAAACACAGCTGATGTAGAGGTGATGCTCAGAAATTCCAAAATAAATACCTAATTATCTTTGATTGATTTTGGATGTATTAAAGATCAGTTTTTCTCAAGCACAGTGCATTTGACAGCTTATGTTGACCTCCTTTACTGTTTTTTCAGGACTCTAACTCCAATATTCCCAACAAACTGATGCATGCAAAGCATTTAAACTTCACCAAGGCTAGCAAGATGAAAATGTTTGTTTTCTTGTGAGTTTTGTTACCTTAGAAATGTCTAGAAGTTCTTCCAGAGCAAATAATCACTGATTGAGCATGGTACTTGCAATTAATACATGTAATTGAAAGATGACTCTTCAGTTTTCCCTTAATCCTGTTCCTTTCTTTGTTGGTGTGATAACTCCTTACTAACATGCACAAATTGTAACAAACAGAGAGAAGGAGAGGGAGATAAGACGAACTATTAGTTGTGGTGAGTCAAGAGAGCATGAAGCAACAGAGGCAATTATAACTGTCCTATAATCAGATTAGCAGGTCTGTTTTGTGATTCATCTCATTTACTTTCAGTTGCAAGAAAGGAAGATCTTTTGCAACTGTTCTCTCTAACACAACGTATTGTTGGGATGCTTTATTAGTATTTTGCCAGTGTAATACTGGCAATGCAAAGAAAATATTGTTTCAGAGAAATCACTAGCAGTCCCTTGGAACATGATCAGTGTTTTTAGTGTCAAGTCTTACTTAAATAAACACAGTGTTTTTTAATTTAATTTTGTTTTCATTTTACTCATGTTTGCTTTAGCTAACTTCCTCCTAACTGCTCAGTACTGTGAACATTTTTTATTTGTCTTTTTGGGAGCTAATTAGAGAGAGGACAGGCAAGAATTCGTGATTTATGGGGGCAAAATGAGTACAGTGATTAACAGCTTTAGTGGAAAATGTGGGAGTTTTGAACCTTGTACTGACACCAAGGTCTCTTTCTTCTGCTATAAGAACTATTCACTGCACAAATCACAGAAGTCTAGATTTCAAGCATAATATTTTCCCTCTGTTTCAAATGGTGGTCTGACTTATGCCAATCCTGACCTCAACATCTGTGGCATGCTTCTTTTTTTCCTATGAAAAAGGTATTGTTATTTATAATTAAATAAATAAAATAACATAATACTAGTCATCAGAGTGTGAAGATTGTAGCAAAACATAATTGGTATCGAAAGGACAGAATTTCACTTAGAATACTTCAGTTGTCTTCTGCACATTGGAAAGTGCTGTTGATCAACTTAATCTTTTCCCTAGCGATCAAAGCATTCACCTAGGAGACAGCAGCTGAAGGCAGTTTTCCTTAAAAACTCTGGGTATGCTCTTCTGGGGACATTTTCAAAAAGAGAACTGAGCCCTGCTTGGTGATTAGAAGGAATCATAGAATCATCTGAGCTGGAAGGGACCCTTAAAGGTCACCTAGTCCAACTCCTCTGCATTGAATAGGGACACCACAGCTAGATCAGGTTGCTCAGAGCCCCATCCAGCCTGACCTTGAACGTCTCCAGGGATGGAGCATCTATCACATATCTGGGCAATCTATTGCAGTGCTTCACCACTCTTATTGTAAAAAACTTTTTTCTATATCCAATCTAAATCTTCCCTCTTGTAGTTTGAAATCATTTCCCCTTGTCTTATCACCACAGACCCTACTAAGGAATCTGTCCCCTTCCTTCTTATAGCCCCTCTTCAGATACTGAAAGGCCACTATGAGATCTCCCCATTACCTTCTCTTTTCCGGGCTGAACAGCCCCAGCTCTCTCAACCTGTTCTCAGGAGGGAGGTGAATCATTGCAGAGGTGATTATTTCTTCATCTGATTAGCTCGCTGGTGAGTAGATGGAGGTACTGCCAGGAAGCCCAGAGCAAAGCCAAGACTGCAGTGGGTAGGATTCCAAGGCGTGCCCTTCTCCCAGGTATTATCTATTGGCTAGTTCCAGGTGGCTCTCTTTTCATACGTGAGATTTGTAGATTGAAGCAGTTTTCTGAAGCATCAGTCTCATTGGTGCTTTGGCATCTCCTTCCATGGTTTGGATTTTTTCTACCTTGCAGGGCTGGTACCTCAAGTGAAAGTACAATGGCACCCATCTTAAGTGCATATACTGAAAAAGGAAGAAGAATCCAGTCCCAGATGTTGTGGAGAACTGTAGTTTGCAGAACAAGAAATGAGGCATGATGAGGTCCAGGGATAGTATTGGCCTTCGTAGTGATAATCCACAGAAAAGCTTAATTTTGTATATGGCTGCTGACATGTAAATTATTCAGTTTATTCAGTTTACTTCAATTACTCAATTTATTCAATTTACTCCATCTTTATTCACTTTAGAGAGAATTTTTTTTCTCATCAGCTGTAGTATGAGCCTGAACAGTTCCAAATCCAGTCAAATTTAGGAAGCTTCTTTTCATCTACAGTCACCTTACCTTAATGGCCATTGCAACAGCATTAGGTGGACAAATATTTCTTTTCAGACATCAGTGTAGAAGCTGTATGTCCACAGTGGGATCCATACCTAATACAAAATAAATGCTAAATGACCTGAAATGGCCTTTGTATGCATAGGTAAGCATTTGATTTATAAAACTACAAGCATTCTGGACATAAATATCATATCTTGTGCTTTACCTTCAATTTCTTTAAAGATTTTGTAAAGAATAGCTTAGTTGGTGTATAGTAAATAGTTCAAACTTAACTGAGCTCAAGTGTACTCAACATAAGTTGAGAAAACTTTCTTCATCTGTTCAAAAAAATAATAAGTAGAACTTCTTACTGCAAAAAAATCAGCAAAAAAAAAAAGTCTGAGCAATATTATTTGGAAAATAAATTTCTTAAAATGGAAACTTAAAATTCTTTCTTAATAACTGATGATATGCCAGAATAGACTTTCCACAGCCCAAACATCATGTTGCGTGGCAGATTCTAATTACTCTGAGCACTGCAAGACCAATGAAGTTTATCCAGGTTTACAGCAAATAATCTGTTCTTACATATTGAATGAGTGAACTTTAATTAGAGCATCCTGCTACTTGCGAGGGAGCTGTTAGATGAAGAAGAGCTTATCTTGCACCAAGCCACTTGCCAAAAGTGTTGTTGCTGAGTCACAGTTTCGGAAGCTGCAGCTACAGTTCAGAAAAATCTGTCCTTCAGCTGGTGGAAATCCTGGAGATCTTCATAAGTGTATCATATGTATGCTTTTGAACTCCAGAATAGAGAAAAGAGAAACCATCAACGGACCTTTTATGCATGCATGTTGTTTTCTTCCTCTCCTCAGAACTTAGGTAACTACAAAACAGCTAAAATCAACAAATGAAATGTCAAATCAGAAAGGGCATGTATGCAGAGAAAGCATTTCAGGCTGAGGGTGTGTCTCAGAGCACTGACTGTACCCACTCTCTGTCCAGTAATACAGCAACTGAGGTAAAAACATGATTTTCAGTATTCAGGTAAGAAACAGATTTGGAAAGAAATAATGTTTTACCTTCAGATCCTGTTTCTTAAGTAGAACCTGATTCTTGCTGTGACTTAAAACTGTATTTGTAAAATAAACGAAGTATATCTTGTATGTGGCCAAGGATGGTTGTGTTAGTGAAGTTTTCTGGGTTATGTTAATTGAGCAAAGCCAATAAAATAGGCATAATTGACAAACACGAGAAGAAAAGTAATTTAAAAGGTGCTAAAGGCTGCAGGAAAGGCTGCAATTTTTCATGTAAATATTTGCTTTTTTATGGTAGCAATTACTGTTACAAAAATGTTGAGGTGGAGGTCAAGACGTGATACAATTGATTCTGCATCATTTTGAAATACAGTAATCTCCATAACGAACTCATATGTACTTCAAAATGCTGATCTTCATACTACTATTCCAGTAACTTTCTGCAGAGTCGTTTTTTATAATTAGTACCTTTGGAATGTCAGGGGTTTGTACTGGGTTTGTACAGAGCTTCAGGAAGTAATATCAACTAAGGTGATAAGGTGCAAAAAAGGAATGCAAATCTATGCAATTTGATTTCTATTTCTGCTAACTTACTTTACGATTCCACTGACATCTACTCAAATACCCCATTTTATATGAACCCTTTTCCCTTTAGTAACTAAATAATTGGCTGATGTGTACATTTTGTGGGATGACCCTGATCTCAGTTGCCCTGATGTATGAGGGCTGTTCCGGAAGTAATCCCTTTTGTTTTATTTTGTTGGCCCACAATTTTGGAGGCAGATGTTTCTGGTATGGCAGTAGAGGCTGAATCTTCCTGACCATATTCCATTACATTTTGCTGCCATGTGACAGATGGCAGCAGAGGGACAGTCTGACAAAATGGCATCTGCCACGGAAGTGCATATGAAGCAAAGGTGTGTCACTGAATTTCTCCACATGGAAAAAAATGGCACCTATTAACATTCACTGATGCTTCCTGGACACTGATGGAGACTGAAGTGTGTATGTGGCACAGTGATGTGGTGGGTGGTATGTTTCCCTGGATTTACAGCAGTAGAGTTTGACTCAGCTTGGGTCCTGTGTCAGAAGAAGCCTACCTAGCAGTAAATAAAACCCCATCTTCCCTTCAGTTTCCCAGCTGTGGCTATCTGACCCTTGGAAAATGTCTTTGTATAAGTGGTTGAGTCATTTCCTTGATTGAAAATTTCATTTTTCTTCAGTGTTCCTTTTCTTGTTTTTCCTCACTGAAGCACTCTGCATACAAGAGCTTTTTTCTTATTATTTGTATAGCTTCAAGTTGTTTCAGCCTTGCAGATTTTTAAAAGCAGGGAGGCTTTTCCAGCGGCAGTCTGCTGGTTAGCAGTTGTGTGCTGGCAGGTTATTTTTGAGGTGATGGTGGAAGCCAAGCTGCCCTTACCTGTCTGGTTGCTTCCTGCTGTGATCACTCACAGCTCTAACAATGGCTTTCTCCTCTTTTTAGCTCATGCCCAGCCCATCTTCCAGAAAAAACATGTTGTGAGGCTGAAGGTACACCTGAACCATGAACTTTAATGTACTTGGCATTTTAGGGGACAAGACTGGCCAACTGACCTTACTGGCTGACTCTCTTCCCTGCAGGACAGTCGATTCTCCACACAAATATGCTGATAGTTAATGCAAAATTAAGCAGTGTGGTTATTTTCAGGTAGCTTTTCTGACTGCTGTGAAACAGTGTGTAGATGCTGAAATATCTGTTGTGGTCGACATTTGCTGCAAATTGGGTGGGAAAGTACTGTTTATCTCATAAGTGTGAAAGCAATTTTTATGCTACAGTTTCATCTTCACTGGCTATTGACAGCTTTTGAATTATCACTTCTAATAGTGGGATGCCATTGAATAGACACAGATTGCTTTCTTATGTAGCATCTAGGCAGTAATTACTACCTTTGGAGTAAATGTAGAAGCACAGCTTGTGCAGAGATTTTCACTCTTTTACCAGAGGATGGAGAATTCATTCTAAGACACTGTTGTTAAGGACTGAGTGTAGAAAGTTGATTTTTCTACCATAAATGCCCTAAATGGAAATGCTGAAGATTTAAAGCCTACCTGCAAGGCATATGCTCCTCTTGTATGTGGACGTGTTCTTTACTTATTTGAAAGGTGTTCAAGTTTTCCTTCCCTCTTGGCAATAATTCAGCTTTCCTTGGAAAGCTGCAGTCAGTTGCAGGTCAGACACTGACATCATGTTCTAGTTGTTCCTTTGATACTCAACAACCCCTTTTTGCTGTCCTGTAAGTAGTCTTTTTCTTATGCTCCCATCTGCTATATTCTGCCACTTTCATTCTCTACCTCTTGTAGGCAGGATTGGTTTATTTAAAAAAAAAAAAAAAAAAGAACAAACAAAACAAACAAAACAAGCGAACAAACGTAAAAAAAAAACCAACAACAGTTTTTTATGAGATTACATAAGTGTCTGCAGTTTCTAATGAGCTTTAGTTAAAGAGGTGTGTATGTCTCCAGGTTGCTTTGAACAAGTTAGACAAACAGAAGAAGAATCCTTACATGTAAAAGTTCTTAGCCTTGCTGATGTTCTCCTGCTTGCTTAGCTTTTACATACATGCAGCAGAGATTTCTTTGTCTTTATAGGCCTTCCATTTAAAGAAACGTTAAAGAGTAATCTTCTTTGGAATAATGAATGTGGTTAGATTAAAAAAAAAAGAAAAAAGAAGCCTCTAGATTTATGTTCACATGTTGTTCTTTGCCTGTGAGTGTCAGTGTTTTACAGTGTTCTCTCTTGAGAAATGGAGAAGTGGGTTCAATTTTATTCTGGGTGCATTTCTTCCTCCTTCAGAGAGGAAGAGTGATTAATCAGGCAGAGTTGAGAAGAGCCTCTGTTTATGTGGCCCTTCACATGCAGACTGTCAGGGCTGTCCGCTTGAGAGACCTGTATCACTGCCAGGTTTTTGGAGTGCCCGGTGGCCAGAAGCCTGAGATGGAGCACTGACCACAAGTAACTTTGAACTGAATGAACACAGATTGCTGCTTGGCTTGGACCTGTCCTGCTGGGTCTCCACGCCGTCCTTGTGAATTCCAGGGTCTTTAAAGTTTGGGCTGATTGTTACACCTTCCAAGATAGGAACAATTCCTGCCTCTTTTTTTTTTAATCTCTCAGAATGAATGAGCAAGTCTTTTGTGGAGGGATATCTGCAGAGATTTTTTTTTTAGCAGCTCTCTCTTAAACCTCTGTTTTGCTGAACAAATCCGTAGTGTTTTGGTTGATATTACAAGGAACAGAATATTACCGATGATTTCAAAAAGAGTGCAACATACAGGACTGCTCAGTGAAAATCTACAACTAAGAAAAATCTGAATTATTTCTTTTTTTTTTTTAAAAAAAAAGAAAAACTCATGAATAAAATAAAAATAAACCTTACAACTGCTTACTTTAAAGTGGCCCATAAAAATGTGGCAAAGAAAACCAGAGAAAAATATGTTCCATGGTCCCTGTAGCCTTTTGTATCTCTTCCTGAACAACTGGTCATTTGAGAAAAAACAGTGAACTGAAACCACATCATCTGCGGTGCTCCATTCAGATTCACTTGAAAGTTTAGAGCTCTACTCATCTCCAGCTGACTGGAGATTAGA
Source organism: Aquila spilogaster (assembly GCA_024606505.1). Classification (NCBI taxonomy): domain Eukaryota; kingdom Metazoa; phylum Chordata; class Aves; order Accipitriformes; family Accipitridae; genus Aquila; species Aquila spilogaster. The sequence goes on from JANHGO010005377.1 coordinate 9,870, forward strand.
AAAATGGAGTCTGCTGTCTCTAAGGATATTCATTGAACAGGAAAGCACAGTAAGCATCCTTATTTTTGACTTTTTGAAAATGCAAGTCTTAATGGAGAAGTAAATGCCAGTAGGCAAAAACAAGAAGTAAACGTTTGTAGTGCTAAAGCCACATTAAACAGAGCCCCAGTTATGCTAACACAGTTACTATAATTTCTAGGGTTTTGTTTCGAAAATCATAACTCCACACTTCTGCAAACAAAACTCTCATGGAGCTTCCATCAATTATGTCTGTGTGTTTCTGGGAAAGATGCAACTTTGTAGAGTGTGTCCTCCAACAGTTTGCGTTGGTTTAAATCTGTCTAGAAACATAAATTCCGCTCAGTGATAATGCCTATTTATTCCCCTTCTTCTCTCCCTGCCTGCTTAATGAAACAGAACTGTGGAAAATCCAATTCTGAGGGATTTGCTTGGAAAAAAAAGAAAAAAAGATTAATTTCTACTGCCAGGTGTCATGCTGTATCATGGTTAGGCTGGCAGAGATAAAAAAGGAAATGCTCAGAGCATATAGAAATTTTAGAAGAGGTCATTAGCTTAAAGGATGGGAAATCTTTGTTTCTGAGCATGCAGCAGTTCCTGATCCCACACAACATGTTACATACATATGCATATAGGCCAATTGCTGCAAACACTGCAAAATCTTCCTAGCAGTTTAAAGTAAAGCCTTTGGGCTACCAAATGTCAGCGCTGAGGAGTAATCTGTAGCCAACTGGAAACCGGTTCTCTCAGGCGCTCATTGTTCAGTTTTCCAGTTGATCACAGACATCATGCTTGCTGTTTAACTCCCTCTCTCTCTATAGGAAATCTTACTCAGTTCTGCTCTGAAGAAAAACGGAGTGAAAAAGTCTTTCTCAGATTGGTCTTGCTTGTCCCTTTCGCTGTTGTTTGTAGGAGGTCTCCGGTCTGATATGTCAAAATGAAACCCATTTCTCGCTCAGAATATAGCGGACAAAAATGTTAAATTAAAAATAATGACGACAAAGGAAAAAGAAAGCTGATGGTTGAACTTTTAAAACTAAAATGTTCAGGGAAACTAGGATGCAGGCCTGCAAACTAAAATTATTTGTATGACAGATAGCAAGAAGACTTGTTGTCTTTTTTATGTTTTAGTTTCCATCCCTCCACCTTTCCTTAGGCATCAGTAGCCCATGCAGATTAAGAAAGTTAAATAAAAATTCCGTGCTTGGTTGCATTCCAGCTAAAAATAGCTTAAGGATCTAGCCGTGCTTGATTTAATTCCTGTATAAAAGCACTTTTTTGTTTACTTTCTCTACTTTCTCCCTGCAAACTTTTAAGTGTCCTATTTGTACTGGCTGTTTTCACAGCCTCATTATTGTTTGGGACTTAAAAAGTGTTCTTATTTTAAGCTCTTTACCCAGGCGTTTCAATAGTAAGGCATGTTTACTAAAAGATAATTGACCAAAATGGAAAAGACTGTTTATCTGTCTTGATTAGAGATATTTTTCATTGAATTTATTTAAAATATATTAAATCAGTCGTGTGGAAATTTTCTGGTTGCCAGCTCAGTACATGCCTTGGAAATGGCAGTTTGGTGTTTATTCTTGAAAAACAGACAGGCCATAATATTTGGTGGTAGAGTTTTGGTTTTAGAGCTCACTTTTTTAGAGACAGTAATTCTCCTCAGTTGCTGAATAATCTCAGGGAGACCATAAAACCATTTCCTTAGTATATTTTACTGGGATTTTGATCAAAATATGTCTGTTTCACTGAGCGTCTCTGTAGCTCTGAAGCTCTAAGACAGTAAGACTGTTTAATGTCCTAGAGTAAGGGCATTGGAGGGTAATAGAGGTGATTCATACTTTCATAAAATGGAAGTATATTGAAAGGCTGAAGTATTAAACCAAATGAATCCCAGGTGTAATTCCACTGACTTGTTTAGCCTTATAACTAGTATGAATTTCACCTATTAGGCCAGTTCTCTGAGGGAAAGGAGACACTCTGAAATAGCATAAAAGTCAGGGAGTTTGTAAATTGCTGTGACTGCTTTCAGGAGAACTGAATAGGGAAAAAAATGGAGCCATCTAAAACTAGGAAGGCAGGAGCAAGTAAAGTGCTACAGTAAACCCTTCACCTAAGCATAAAATTAATCCAAATCAAGTTGCAAGGAGGAAGTTCTTAGTGTGTACTGTGTCTAATCATACAGCCTACTTGTTTTCATTGTTAGTCCTCAAGAAACTGTGGTTTCAGGGTTTGGGGGATTTTTTCATTAATTTGAAATTCAGTTTCAGCAGTGCTATTCAGTGCAGCAGGCTGTAGCTGGTTTATTCCCAGGAAATGTAGGGAAAAGATGCTCTCAAATATTTGTGCCACCATTCCATGGAAGACTTGGGTAAGCTTTTACTCCAGTCTCATAATTTTCTCACAGATGAGTAAATCTGAGACTTGCCCCATTTTGAGCTTCTGTGCCCATGTGCATATGTAGCTCTCCAAAGTCTCTGACCACTACCTCAGCCGTGGACATCTTGGTATAGACAAATCACCAAGGGGCTGTATAGGCAGGTGTCTAATCCAATGGAGATAGATGACTGTTGTCTCCACAAACCAGAGTTGGACAAATCCTACCTGGTGATCTGTTGTTGAGTATTAGAAAGCATATTCCTACTTCAGTCTTGCAGAATCATAGAACATACCAAGTTGGAACGGACCACAGGGATCATTGAGTCCAATACAGGCTCCACACAGGACTGCCTGAAATTCAAACTGTATGTCTGAACCCCTCCTTGAACCCTTGAGGTCTCCCCTCAGCCCCCTATGCTCTGGGCTAAGCAAACCAAGGGATCTCAGCTGTTCCCCATACGTCATCTGCTCTAGACCCTTCTCCATCTTCATAGTCCTCCTTTGGACACTCTCTGATAGTTTGATGTCCTTATGTTGTGACACCCAAACCCACACCCAGTGCTGGAGGTGCAGCCGCACAGCACAGCACAGAGGTGACAACCCCTCTCCTCGCCCAGCAGCAGCAGTGCTGGGCCTGGTGCATCCCAGGATACAGCTGGTGCTTTGGGCTGCCAGGGCACACTGCTGGCTCATGTTTAACTTGCTGTCTCCTTTCTGTATTATCAAATTTAAATGGAAAGAGCAGAAGCTTTCCACTTAGATAAAACTAAGTACATGCATAACTAACTGCAGGATCAAAATGTTAATTTACACTATCAGAATATGTTTCAGTGAATTGTAATTGATTTTTATTTTTTTTTTTATCTGCAAGTTAAAATATTCTGTAAATATAATTGGGAAGTCTCATTCATGAAAGACATTGTTTAACTTAAATGATAAAGCTAAAGGCGAACATATTTCTCAGAAGTCAGTCTATTTTCTTGGTGAGTCACCATAGGATGAAACAGATGTTTTCTATCTGTAATTTCATTAAAATTAGTAAACAGGACTTTTACCAAGATTGAATAGGTATGCTGTAAATGATATGACCTGAGTCAAGTTGTGTTAGAGTAAACATGGTATATGCTGTAAAGTGGAACTAAAATGAAAAAAATATTATTTTGATACTGAAGAAATATTGTATATGAAGTACAATATATGCTAAAGCATAAAGAAAATATAAATGCAACATACAGAGCAAGGGAAAGAGGTAGAAATGAGAATCCAGATTTAAAATTTGATTTTAGAAGAGTATGCAGAAATGCATTATAACACAAGTTCTCAAAATGTAGCCTTACATTCTGTTGACTTTTCATCTCTGTGAATGTTAAAGCCATTGGGTTGTTGAGCAGTATGAGGCTTCAGTGCATCAGGATTACATGCAGGTCAGAGTTAGCTCTGTTAAGTTTATGTTAGACTTCACGTATCAAGTGGTTGTTTTCTGCCAGGGCTCACTTGGAAGCCCTCAGATTACTTTGAAAAACACAGCAGCCTCCATTGGCTCGTCTTTTTCTGAGGGCAGACTGAACCAAAGTGATTTTCTTTCCGGCATCCGTGATGGCCTAAGGATGTGTCTGAGACAAAGTTTTTTTCGGAGAGAAAATATCTTTTATTAGTTAGGTAAATGTCTTTGGAAAAACTTTTGGGTACACCAGTTCTCCTTCAAAGTGAGATGGCATTATAGAATAATCCTAAAATAGCTCACTTATATTTATAAAGTCAAAGACCTTTTACTAGCATTGAGCTAATAAAATAATATTTTATTACCTAACTAAACACTGATTGAGTTGAGCAAACACATTTTGCTTTCCAACGTCCTATCCACTGAAGAATGCCAAATGAAGTATTCTGGTTTGGACTTCCAGAAGCATTCATGGGTGAGCTAGAAGAATATTTCAGGAAAACCAGGTCATTTGTGGGTAGAAGAAGCAAGTGAGAGACAGAATAAACCATAGAGAAAATAGTTATGCAGAGCTTCATGGTGGAACCAAAGAACTTGAGTTGGTGGAAACCCTGAGAACCATGTCTTGTAGCCATCACCCCAACATTTCACTTAAACATCTGAACAGCTATGGAACTGATATTTGCTCTTTGCGAATAGAGTGGAGTAGGTGCTAGCATCAACAATAAGCACTAGTGAATTATCTGAAGTTGTCAACAGCTTTGCCTTGCAATCTGTTGTTTTAAAGAAGCTAGTCAAATAATAAAAACTTGACCAGTGTTAGATTTAGAAACTCCTTCATGAAAATAACAAGCAGGTTTTGTTGCAGTTTGCTGTTAAAGAAAATTAGCTTTTGGTACTTTGGTAGTACATTAGTACTTCGGTTATCCAATGAGAAGTTGAGGGTTAAGCTGGCTTGGCTTTAAATGCTGTATTCAGACCTGTATGAGCAATTAGCAGTGAAATGCTAAATTTCCCTTCAGGTTTTTCATTTTTTCCTTTAGAAAAAAAAACTGCTGCGAGTAATTGTTGGTCTGGAAATAGTGACATTGTTGGTCTGGAAACAGCGACTTCTCCTTGTGTATGTTTGGCACTGTGAAGTTAGAATGCAGAAAAAAAGAGAAACTAAAATAGGAGTTTTACTCCAGCTTAAGGAGAGGAGTTGGTGCTTAGATTTCAGTACGCTTCAGCTCTTCCAAAACGTCCAGCAGGCAGGAACCATACATAGCATCCCAAGAAAGAGTATCCTCTCTTATCTTTTGGCAAAGAAGCATAATGGGATGCAATTGCAAAACTGGCCAAGCACAAGCATTTTCACATCAGTGAGATGCAATTGACCCTGGAAAGGGAAGAGGTCTAGACATACATAGGGTGCATTGTTTTACAGGTACAATCCAGTTCAATCTCAGGTTGGGCCTAGCGTTGCCTATATGAGAAAGTGCTTTACTAATGTACTTGGCATGTATTTTAAGCCAGTGTAGATTTGTTCATTGGAATTTCCCTGAGTTTCACTGCAGGAGCAAAGGACAAAACATAGCCTTGCATACTTTCATAAAGTGCTTGTAAACCAATTAAGTCAGTACTTCACATATTTGTTATTCAAAAAGCTAAAAGATACAGCTTGTAGGTTCAAAGGAGGAAGAATCATAGAAATAGATAATAATTAATATGTTTTTAAACATAATTATGAAACGTTACCTAACCATGACAAAGATAATAAACCCAAATTTCAGCTTTCTTTTGCATAAATAAAATGATTAAATGCTTCTGAGAGTTTGTATTTGCTTTTTAATTGGAATTGTTCCATGTTTGAAATTCTAGGGACTTAGCCAAATGCCTGCTGCTGTTGACACACAATTCCTTGCTCACTACCTAATGACTAGCTGGAGAGAAGCACTGAGTTTCCTAAAGGGAAAAGAGCTTTTTCTCCAAACCTGCTTCTGCTTCCAAGTCCCTCTGGAAGTCTGACTGTGGAGTAGACCAGGACTTTTCTCCCTAGCAGGGGGCTGCTGCAGAAGCTCACCTTGCAGCTACTCATTCTTTTGAGGAGTTCAAACAACATCAGTTGGTGGAGGTCATCACTGATACTACATCACCAGTTAACAAGGTGTTCTATCATGTCATGTTAACAAAATTATGCTCCTCAAAATAAAATTTAGAATCTGTAGTGAAGTAAACTCTTCTTTCTTGTGCAGACTCTTCAGGTTTTCTGTATGTAGGCATATTGGGATAATTGCACATTTAATCTTTTAAGCAAATAAGTGCCCACTTTACTGCTACCTAGCTAGTTTGCTGCTAATCTGTAGGCTCTGCTGGCTGTGTACACCCTCCAATGGAGCTGATCTCCTGAAAACCTCCCCAAATGCTACTGTGCCTCTCTGCCTCCCTGCCTGCATCCCACTTGCCATTCAGATGAGCTCCTCATTATGATTTCATCCCTCTTCTTCAGTAATTTTTCAGAGCTCTCCTTTCTCGTCTCTTCAGTTTGCCTCTCCTGATGTACAAGCATGGCTATAGTCTCCTATTTCTCTGTCATTCCTGTACTCCTGTCTTCTGCTACCTGTGCTGCTTCAACTACTCTGAGTGGCTTTGTTAAAGCAGTTTTCTTCCAGAGGGAGGGAAGTGGAGAATCAAATCACTCACTGACTCTCATAAAAAATACAGTACTGTCAGACACGTGTGTGCTGGCTTATATAGCTATGCATTTGTGTGTGCTTCAGGAAGTGTCCCTGGGACTCCAGGGCCACAGCTATCAAAGCAGAGGGAAAAGATACTTGGATTCTCCCCCCAAAAAATTCATAGCTCAAAGATAGGAACAAAATGATGGGAGAGAATGGAGGTAAAGTATGGTGCACGCATGATGATAACAACAAAGCTAGGCTACCAGGCTCTCTTGCCTGGTATTGACTGCCTTCAGCTAATGTCACTTCATTTATTACTTGCTGCAGATAACTTCTGATTAGGTTGTCAGTATCATGACCCATTCCCCTCTATTCCTTATTTTCTTTCGCAACAAGATATTTGTACCATTGCTTAGTGCTATTATTAGTCTTGTAATTCGTTTTTCTGTATATCAGAGCACCATGCATACCCAGCGTCTAACACAGCTCACAGTAAGCCTATTCTACTCTGTATGGCTTTGTAGAAGGTGGACCATACTGTAGCACAGAAGTACAAAGGCAAAGTGGCTGAAAAGTTGTGTAGCTTTTTCTCTCTTTTCTTTCCTGTAATACTAGCTATGTGGAAGTGATCAGAAAATCCGATCAAAAGTATCAGTATGCAGAATAAGAAAGCTCTCAATGATATGTCATTATTCCATCTCATTTAATTTATATAGAAAGGGGTTTTGTACCATACATGCCTTGTAATGCTGGCATTCTGGCTTATGCCAGTCCTTTCAACTGCTGTATCTATGCAAGTGCACATAGATGATTTTTAGGTATTGTGTACAGGAGAAAGTAGAGGTTAAGAAAAATATTTTGCATTTGGACAGAAGATGTCCGTGATGGTCCTTAATACTTAACAAAATTAATTCTCCATAGTGAGCCATTTCTAATGAAAACACAGATGAGATATATCTAGAAATTGTGCAGCACCAAGGGGTAAAAACTGTCAGCTTGCCTCTTTATCCTACAGCTTTGGCAAAGCTTTCAGATTCTGTACCCTAAACTGATAAGCACTTGAAAGTATGATCAAGATCTTGGACCTTTTCTTAATGCTTCTGAGAGCAGCAAGGCAGGAAATGAAGGAATGGTGTAATCATGGTATCTTGGGCTGACTGGTTTGGGACTAAGTGATACAAATTTCTGACAATCACATCTGGGAGCCACTTTTGCACGTGATCAGTGGATATTGCCGTGGCACAAAAAGGAAGAGTAGGTCACATAGCCAGAGCAGAAAACCACAGCTGTGTGTCCAGCTGTGTACTTTGCCAAGAACCCTGAATGAAAACCTGTTATACAACATGCCAAGCCTTCAGATGGTGTCCTGAGAACGTCATATAATATATGGGCTTCCAGCTGAGACATAAGATGCAAAAGGAGCCAGGCATATTTCTACACTGTAGATTCACTGAGACAGGAAATAATTTATTTTCCCTGAATGGGAAAACAACTTACAATTTTTTGAGAGAACATGAGCTGGAGATGCCCTGGAATATCTGGAAGGCCAAATCTTCTTTCTGTCATGAAAAAATAAAAGGAACTTGTTTCAACTTTGGTGAAATATTAAAAAACCTGAAAACTAAAGAATTTACATCTTTGCCTCAGTGCTTCATTTTTAACTTTTGTATTCTTATCTATATTTTTTTCACCTTGTCATTTATTAAGAAACCTATAAGCCCAAAACAGAATAAAGATTGCTGTTTTTGACAGAGATATGCTATGCATGTGGTCTGCCAGCACTAGGCATGCATGTGCATTATAAATTTAATTGGTGGGAAAAAACCATGAAACAGATCTTCTCACAAAAATTGTTATGCAAGTGTGCAGGCTATTATTAGTCATTGTTGTAATCTCTGGGCTGTTTTCATTAAAATTATGACTGTTCCTAATTTTTTCCCTTTCTTTGGCCCAGTACTACCTCAGCATTAAGCGTGAGGATTACATTAGCATGCATGAGAACATTCTTATTCTGACGTCTTCGAGAAAAGCAGCAAAGCTGCCAGGATGCAGCAGCACCAGAAGAGGATGTGAAAGCATGGCAATTGCATAGCAAGTGGTATTCTTTTGAGTTGTACAGTGAGAAGTAATTCACTCTATCAAGTTTTCTGTTCTCCTTTCTGAAACACTTTTGAACCTACAGACCTTAAGGGAGAGGGTGCCTCTTACTGCTTAAAAGTAAAGCAAAAAAATAAACACAGGACACTGGAATGCATCTTACAGCATGAGACCATCAAAACACACAATTGATCAATCTGGTTCTAACAGTATTACACGACTACTGTGTTTTTCAGGTGCTTCTGAGAGGTTTTCATGTTTTCCAGTCTGTTTTCAGCAATGGACATTCAAAAGGAACAATGTTTGGGAAGTGCACCATTCTGTGTGATACTGCAGACAAAGACAGAGACCTAAGAGAAAAGCTTTCGAAAGGAGAGAAGTGGCAAGGAGTGATATGTTTGGTTGTTCATCCTCCTGTGCGGAGCTCCAACAACACCAGTGTCAGGAACATTTTGACATTTCCTGAGGAATAGTTTGTCCTTCTAGAGAGAACAAAACCAGTACTTTCTATCTGTGTAAGACAGTGAAAAGATCAGAGAGAAAAAGATTGTTCACAAATATGTATGGTGGTGATTTATCTACTTCCTAGCAGAGAGGATGAGGAAGTGACAGTGCTGACATTTAAGGTGGATCATAGCACCTGTGACAACTGAGCATTGTAAAGCATTTTTCCCTTGATCTTCAACAGAAGTTGTTTCAGGAGAAGTATTTGTTCTTTCCCTTTTTCATTTATTTAAACAAATTCTCATCAGCTTCTGTGACTTGTCCCTCAAGAGACCAGTGATGCTGCTGACAAAGGAAGACTCAAAGATTAACAAACTGTCGCACGTAGACAAAAACATGCTGGTAGTTCTCTTTGAGGACACTTACTTGAATGTCTGATAGATTTGCTAATCAAGTTTCCTTCTGTTGGTAACCAGTTTGCACAAGCAGACCACTTACTATCCCCTTGTACACCAGAGTGGTCAGCTGTGCAGCTGTGTGGTCCTGCAGGCATTTTGGAGGGCTGTTGGAGAAGGTTAACTCAGTATTCCTGAGGGCCCCTTAGCACAGTGTCATGGCCCAGTAGTAATAAGGAAAGTTAATCTGGTGCCATGGAGTAGTGATGGAATACTTGTTGGGGTACTTTTTGTAATTTATTATGACAGTCAAAGCCCTTGGTCTCTAGTTTAAGTAGGAGAGCTTTTTTGGGAGTCCACCTGCCTTCCTCCTGGTGACCCTCTGCAAACAGCCATGTTCCCTGTGTGACTTATGGCCCACTCAGTGCCCTTCTGTGGCTGGACTGCCTCAGTCTTGCTGTGGTAAAATAAGAGAGGTAGGGAAGCAGGCAATCTTTTGCTCCAGCAATCTGTCACTCTTCCTTTACAACTGTGTGCCATTAGTGTAACGAGTGGTGACATGAGAGGAACATGACAATAAATTAGAAGCTGAGAGAAGCAACTGCATGCTGGCATTGGCAAGATATGTGTATCTTTATCAGAATCTTTTACAGAAAAATGAGTGCAGTGAAGCTGCAGGAGATGTTGCCAGCAGGAGGAGGAATGGCATTGGGAAAATTGCTGCCTTGCACACTGTGATTATTATTTACCCTGTAGGGAAGCATGAAAAGTGCTACACATAACACATGTAAGAAGATGCCTGCCTCAAAAAGGTAGTTACTTCCTGAGGGAAATGTTAAAAAAATTAAAGCTAGAAGTAGATGAAGAGCAGAGGAGCTTAAGTATCATAAGACAACAGCAGAATGAAACTGAACAAATTTCTTAGAACACTGAAGAAAGAAATGGCATTTGGCTATAGTACAGTAGAAAGCTATTTTGAATATGGTCTGTTGAACATTTGAAGGTGGAGTTACATTTTGATTTATAAGAACATAAATGGACCGAAGTTTTGATTTATATCATCAATTATAAGCCTGCTAGAGCAGTCCCTCATCTTTGAAATATACTTGGACAGTGTCTTGTGTTCAGACCTTTCCTATCCAAATTAGAAGTGTGCTAGCTCAGTGAGTAGCCCTTCACATTTGAACTCAGCCTTCTCCTCATGTCTGGCACCTGAACTTTGGTGCCAAAAAAGTGAAGGTGAAACCTTCACTTTTAATGGTACCTGCTACTCAGAAGACAGTATACTTTTACTATTTTTAGATAGCTACATTTGAATTATGCCCACCAGTCTGACAGATAATGATGGGCTGGTTTTCTGCCCAACAGATGTTCCAAGATTTGTCTCTGCACGCTTTTTAAATCAAGTACATAAATCAAAATTCACGTACATGGAAGCAAGTCAGATTGTGTCCTTCATCATTTTTGGCATTGCCCTGTGTTATGCACTGAAGGGAGATTACATCAGGGAGAAGGGGAGAGGCTGGAGGGAAAACAGAGAAAAAAGAAGAAAAAAAAAGAACAAGAGAGGCTTGAGAAAGTCTTTGCTGTGTTTTAACATTAATGTCAGTCTGGAGATCTTTAAATGAGTAGCAGTCAGCTCAGAACCGTGTTGTCCTTCCAACTACATGGCCTGAACTGAAGGTGCAAGCACTGTGGCCACACTGGTATTTTGTCGTTGGGAATGAAGTTTAACAGCTTTATACAGCAAAGTCTGAGTGCGACTGTGGAGAAATATATTTTGGATGCCTCCAGTCCAGTAAATATGAACACCCACAAAAAAAAAACAAAAAAAAAAACCAAAAAAAAAAACCATGAGACTGTGTCTGTGAATTTGGATTCATTCTCCTTATTTTGATATTTCTTGTGAAGTGTCAAGCTCATCCATTTTAATGAATACACAGTATAATGCTGTGTCTAAATCAGAATTGTGATACATATATCTGGTATATTTTCTCAACACTGGATGCTCAAATTTTTGTATTGTTTCTATATTTTTGCTACTTATGGAAAGGAATCATTTGGACTTGATCTGACTGTTTTCACATAAGATGGGAACCTCCAAATCTCAAGGTCAGAACCTTTAATCACTGACTTCATTTAAATAAAGTGGTTTATTTGGTAGTTCAAGTCATCTTTCAGATGTGCAAGTTCTACTCATGTCATCATTTCTTGCCACGGAGGATTCATTTCTTTTATTACAGAGTATTCAGAGATACAGAGATAGTTAAGAATATTTATTCTTGTAGAGGGAGTATCACATATGAAAAGAAGTTTGAGGGAGAAAAAGAAAATGCTCTTTATTGCTGATACACAAGGGCAGTGTCAGTAATCAAACTGCTGCTGCTCCCTTCCTGCACATCAGAACAGGTTATGTTTATTTAGAGATATGCCTCAGTTTTTCTGTCCATGAAAGGACAGTACCAATAATCCCGAACCGTAGCAGAAATTTAGAATGGTGATTATGATGCTCTGTTTCTCATATGAAGAACAGTAAAAATGGGACTTTGCTTATCTAGTTCTTATTCTAAATACAGGCAGTCATCAATCAAAAGCTGGTAGTCTTCTATCAAATGGGTCTCCAACCCCATCTGTATACTTTCCTACATAACGTGCTGACCATAGCTACACAAAGAAACAACATTCCTGTTGCACTCTACACAGAACTGCACTCATATTGAGCAAGTACTGTTTTTAATTCAACAATGAATGGCAAATTATTAGGAATTAATTAATGGAAATTATGATGTACAACTCTGGTATGGTAGCTTTTTGTGATTCTTAATAAAACAGTAGATAATGGAAGTTTTCACAAACTGTCCTTGCATGCTGCATGCAATGAAGTATCTGCCTTCTGCTCCAAGTGCTCCCACTTAAGCTGCTGCCCTGAGGTGTGATCCTTCACACGTGTCTATGCCTGAACCAAAGCCCATTTTGGTCGGCAGGAATTTTCACATTCAATTCCATGAGATTTGAGGAAACAGAGCACTGTTGGTTCTGTTAAGCACAGGATTCAGTTATTTATTCAGAAAAGGCACATGCATGAGCTGAAGTTAAACCAAACTAGTTATTTCTGTAGGAGCAGGGAAAAGCAGGTGGTTTGGTATTTGCAGGCTAAAGAAATTTTATGCAGGCTTTTATTTTTAGTTTGTTGAGAGGTCTTTTTATACAATTTACTCCCTGTGAAAGGAATTTGTTGTAACAACATCCTAAATAAGAGCCCAAACAAGATTCCTAATAAAGAAAACCTGATGGTTCATGGAGACAGTATGAATAAACAGCGTTTCAGTTCCCTTCCCCATGACAGCCTGGCAAAAACCACTTAAAAGCAGTGCTGAAGTCATAAGAAGCCACCCAAGTGGCTGGCAGAACGGTCTGTTGCTGACCTTATCTACAGGTTCCCTGTAGGTACACAACTGCTCATTGTGCTCCTTGGCTGTGCAAATGGCAACATAAGGAAATGTGCAGAGGTTCTTTTCTGAGGCTTTAGCACTGTCAGCATTTTATGGGCCAGTTCAGACTGGTTCTGTGACTAATGGGGCGGGGGACCCACGGACCCACACCCTGGGAAAGAGGAAGGGGGAGAAGGGAGAGGGTAGGGAGATGGGCCTAAAAACACAACAGCAGCAATGATCTGAGGAGGAAAACTAATTTACTAAATAAGATGTTGGAATGTAAAATAACACAATATAATACAATATAATTGGAGTTGAAGCTAATAAATTAAATAAAGTGAGAGAGTGTCCGAAACCGAAGGCCTTACACTAAAGCTGAAGGCGAGACGGCTAGGGAACCTCCACTGCTGAGATGAGCAGCAAAAGAGGAAGTCTTGGGACTTGTGTGCAGTTTTATCTTTCCCTCTGGG